>CAUOFW020005891.1:7692-130918 GCA_963454935.2 Ilex paraguariensis
CGGGCGGGCGGGCTGGAATTAACAAATAAAACAATACTACAGCAAAGTTCAGAGAGAGAGAGGGGAAGCGAGGAAGCCTAGGGCCGATCTTGAGGCTCACTGTTGAGAAGTGCGAGCTTCATTATTATTCTGATTTTATTTTTGTTGGCCAGTGTTTTTCGCTTTTTATTATGCAGGGGAGGGCGAGGGGGAGAGTGAGATTTGGAGTTCGAATCCTGTCAGTGAAATCAGAGAGAAATTGTCAGTTACTAGTAGGCTAGCTACTACGATTTAGCCGAATTGGTTTGACCCACCCGTCGTCCTAACCAGAAATGCATGCGATGCGATGCAATGCAACTTATTATTAAAACTTAATTAAGCCTTATTTGTCTGTCTGTCTGTCTGTCCTAATACCAGAAAGAGAGAGAACTAATTGCTGTGGCCCAACTTTTAAAATATCACCAATTTGTTGTCCCTCTATTGAAATAACAGCTGGTGGGTAGAGAATAACATCAACTTATCATGGGTGTCACTGTTATATCACCCACTCTTTTTTATTATTATTTCATACTAAATCATATCTATACATATAGATAGACAGATAGTTAGTGCAACCCACTCACTCCTGGACAGAAGAATGCATGAATCATTTATTAAGGACCATATATTAAAACTGTGAATGGAAAAAGTGTTTCAAAGTTCTAAATAGGGAGGTCGGTAGCTGGGCCAAAACCCGTTCTACACATTAGTGGGCCTCCAAGTCCAACCAATTAGAGCCCGGGAAACAAGTCAATGATCCAATGGTTGAGGTCCGTTATCAATTTCCCGCCATTAGTTGTAAAGTCCAACAGAGTTCTAATCAGGCGGCCATTGACAGGAGGTCTTGAAATTTTGATTTCACATTTTGGGAAGGAAACATACTTTTACTTTTACTGATTGTCGATTTTTAGTCTCTAAAAGACAACGATTCCATAGGTACAACAGCTTGGGGGTAGATTTAGGGGTAGGAGATCCCGATCCCACTCCCACTCCCACTCCCACGCTCACAGCCACCAATGGCCAGTGGTCAAATTTCTAGTAATAAACCAACCCAGCAACACCGATAGGTGGTGGGCCTGGACTGGACTACATGTCTGATTCCTCGACACAGACGTGGCAGCATGGTGTTCCTTAACCGTTTCTGTTGGCCATACTATAAACAAAATAAAAAAAAAAAACAGTTAGGCATGGCACATCAAAGGTAAAGCTAGTCAGATTAACTACCCAAGCATGGCCAAATATTATATAGATATATAACTGCACGGGATAGATCCTGCAATCTCGTAAGGTAGCAATCCCTTGACTGGCAAACCTGAAAAAACGGGGTTAGAAGAAAGGGGGTCAGGCGTGAGCTCAGTCAATCCCCTCCGAAGCTTAAGTCAGTAAGATCAAAGGGATGTTTCTTAGTCAATGAGCTATGGTTTGATTTTGCGTACCTTTGTCCATTTTTCTTAGGGATATTTATACCTGAATTAACAATGATTGCTCTAAATCTTCAGTCCCATCTGGACATCTCACATCTGACCCACCATCCCTCGTGCTGTGAATGCTTTCCCTTTACGCCTCCTCGAATTGAATGCTCGGGGAATGGTATAAATGTTTGGCCGCAAGCCGAACATTTATACTACAAGCCGAGCAGCCCAATTCAAGAGGTCGGCGTCTGACACCAACAGGGCACGGACTAATTGGTGGATCAGAGAACTCAGGAGAACCAATCACGTTGTTTCGGCGCATCAGTCATTAATGCTCCAGTCATCATGACAGTAGGCATAGACTTGCAGAGAGTAGTTGGTGGCAGCCCCGCATTTATTTGTCTTGTCACTATCACTCATCTCGTCATAAATGCGAAATCACATCATTTTAACTATGATGTCAGCTGTTGTATTCGGCCACTCTGTGTCACCATGCCTCGGCTCACCCCCTCGGCATCTTCTAGACATCCTAATGACTTTATTGGGCCACGTGTCACCCTGGGAGTTGAGAATCCACACAAGAGTCCCGCCAACTGCCCCCCAGTCGCAATCCCTTACGCGGTGCTCGACAAGTGGAGTGAAGGGATTGGAGCTCTATCACCATGCCTCATTAACGGTGACGGTTGCTTACACATTTGGTGCCGCCCCTTTCAAATGTCCTAATGATGAGCCAACTCCTCGATTCTCGCTCCTTATGAGGTACTATAAATAGGGGGTTTCTCTCCCTTCTAAGAACTTTTGCATCCTTCATCTCTCCTCAGCAATCAGACCCCGAGTGCTCCCCTGTCCTCTGAGTTTCCCTGGTTCCCCGAGCTCTCTCTGAAGACCAACCTCCTGTAAGTACTTTCACTTGAGTTTTTTCTTTCTCCGTTTCTTCTAAATTTCGCCCTCTTAGCTCTCACTGATGGCCAGAATTAGTAGACCTAGGGGGGACACGTCTGTTAGGGCCAGTTCTACCCACAAAATGAGGAGAACCCAAGTAACATACGAGAACATCCACACCTTTAGGGTCAGGTACCATATTCACGAGCCTGTCTTCACCTTTCCCTTCAACCCTACTCGTTATAGGAGGGACATGAAAAGTGAGGACATGATGTCTTTCTGGACGAAGGCCATCATGGATGGAGGGTTGACCTTCCCTTTCCATCCCCTGTTGTTGGGAATCCTGATGCAATTGAAGCTCTTTCTCCTTCAGTGCGGGGTTAACTTCTTTAGGATTGTGATGGACGTAGTCGCCTTAAACACTCAGCTTGGGATTAACTTGGGGGTAGACGAAATTTTATTCTGCTATGACCTAAGGCTAGTCGTCGGGGGACGATATTACCTCCAGACCCGAGATCCCTCGATGTATCTGGTAACCCACATACCTGACTCGGACAAAGGGTATGTGGACGATTTGATCATGCTCAGCGGCGGTTGGGAGAAAGGGACCGGGCCCAAGTATGACGGATTGTACTGCCCCAAAGTGTCGAGGGATGAAGGTGTGTTTTTGTTCCGACTTCTTGATTTACATCTTTTTTTTTAGGTCCGAGGGACATACTGATTTTTGCTTTGTTTTCGCAGAAGGATATCGTCGGGACACTGCTCAACCACCGAGGTCTCAAGTTCGATTCGCTGATCTGCTAAAGGTTTGGTCCTCGGACCTGGTTGAATGAGCGCGGCACACCCTCCTTGGCTATACGCCAACCTACAGCCGGTTCTCCCAGATCCCTCCTCCTTTTCAACCCTTCTGTTTGGAAAGATCACTCTTCGTCGGAAGAGGAAGAATTCGAGGGTGGTTTAGAAGAGGAGTCTTCGTATAACGCTATCGAGTCTCCTACACTCGACATGTTTAATCCACCAACTATCACTGCAGCAACCATGGAGGCCGCCGCCTCAGCAAGGAGAGCCAGGCTCGCAGGCTTGGCCGGCCCTTCCAATCCGGCACCTATCATTCCTCAACCTCATCCCCCTTAACAATTACCGCCGTCGTCGCGCGCGCGACCCAGAGATTAGGCCGTGCCAATCAAGCAGAGGGCCCAACCTCAACAAGTCCAAATTCCAGTAGACTGACAGAGGGACAGGCGTGCCCGAGAAACCGAACAACATGAAGAGCGTAGTGTAAAGCAGCGGCATGATGTCACCCCCGGGGCCCTCCATCTTGGGAAAGTGGGTTGGTTGGGCCGAGACCAGAAGCGGTCGGCCCGTTTTGGAAGCCGATTCAATCCTCCAATCTCCCAAAGTGGTCTTTGTTGTCGCGGGCATGCTTCAGTTTGAGGCCGACATGGCCATGTACAAGGGTTATTCGGACAACCGACTCCTGACGAGCACCCTCTAAAACACCTTGGTGGTAAGCTGATCGCCTCTCCCGAGTAACTATTGTTCCTCTTTGATCGTTTACTAATATTCCTCCTCTTCCAGGCTAGCCAGCAGGTGGGAGCCATCATCGAACGCTTTTGGGAATACAAGCAAGAGGCGAAGAACGTCGAGCGAGCCGCAGCCGCCAAGGACGACCATATTTTGAAAGTCGAGAGGACCCTTGGCAATCAGACCAAACACATTGTCGAGCTCATCCTCCAGTGAGACGCTATACATGCCGAGCTAAATGAGGCCAAGGCGGGCGAAGCTGCAGCGATGAAAAAGGCCGAGGAGTATGAGTTGCGCGTATCCTCCTCCGAGTCCAAGCTGCAAGAGTCCGAGTCTGTGATCAACGCTCTTACTGCCAAAGTGGACTCCTTGATAGCAGAAAAAGCGGGAGAGCAGGAGAGACTGTAATCGGAGTGTCTGAGGGCGTGGTCGGCCATTCAAGACAAAATGGTCCCCGCTTTTGAGGAAGCCAAGAAGAAGGCTTTCAAAGAGGGTTGGGATGCCGCCCTTCACGCCTGTCACGTCGAGGTTGGGTCAGACTTGTTTGCCAAGCACAACTTTCGAAGCGAGGCTGATGACGAGGCCCTGAATGAACAAGTCCGCCCCAACCTCAGCGCCCCTGCCGAGGCTGAAAGGCCGGTGGGTGAACCCATCACACTCAGCGACGGATCTGATTAGTCTTTTCCTGCCCTTCCATCATTACCTTCGGCCGAGCCAACAAATGAACCATTATCTCCGCCCCCCATCATTAGTGGAGTGTATGACACCGAGTAGGACGAGATATCGGGGGCTGGAGATGGGTTACAGAGCCGATGAGGGGGCCACGGTGGGGAGGGAGCCGGTGATGAATGAATGAGCCGAGGATCTGAGCAGCTAGTCCATTTTTTGCAATTTTACAGCTTTGTACTGAGTTTTGTTAGTTTGTATGCCTGGGGACGCAAAGCCCTTTTCTATAATGAATTCTGATTTCCAATTAATATATTTTTCTCTGTTGACCGTATTTCTAGGAAACAGCCACGTGGAGCTCACTATTGGGTTTTTAGGACACGCGCGCTTGGCCCGTGTTTCTTTCGAGAGCGGTCTTACACCCCTCGGGGTCGTGCCCCCAACGACCGAGCGCTTGGCTTGTGTTTGTAGCACAATGAAGACTGAAACCAGATTTAGTAATAGTATTTCTTTAAATTTGATACATTCCATGGTCGAATTACATCGTCACCATCCATATTTTGCAAACGATATGCGTCAGTGCCCCCCACGGAGATTACCTTGTAAGGACCCTCTCAATTAGGACCAAATTTTTCATCAGTGGGCTCGCGCGTATTCCCTACCACTTTTCACAATACCAAATCTCCGACTTGGAATTCCCTCAATCGAACTTCTTCTGGTGCTGCCGTGACAACTCCCCTTGGTACTTTGCCAGCTTGATGGACGTCAATGACTTCCTTTCCTCGGCTAGATCGAGATCCATAGCGAGGGTTTGATCATTATTGCCAAACTCGAAGGCTCGGCTCCGTATTGTTGGGAGTCCTACCTCCAATGGGATTACCGCCTCGACCCCATATGTCAGGGCGTATGGGGTTTCTCCCATTGAAGTCCTCGGTGTGGTCCTGTATGCCCATAACACGTTAAGTAACTCCTCGGTCCACCTTCCTTTTGCTGCCTCGAGTCTCTTCTTGATTCCTGTCAGCACAGTTTTGTTGGATACCTCAACCTGCCCATTATACTAGGGATAGGCTGGCGTAGAATAGTAATTGCATATTTCGTATCTTGAGCAGAACTCTCGAAATGGGCCACTGTTGAATTGAGTCCCGTTGTCAGAGACGATAGCCCGGGGAATTCCAAATCGGGTGATGATGTTTTGCCACACGAATTTCCTCACTTCGACATCTCGATTGCCGCTTAAGGGTTCCGCTTCGATCCATTTAGTAAAGTAATCGGTTGCCACTATCAAGAATTTCTTGCCCAGTGGGGATCTCGGGAGAGGTCCGACAATATCTATTCCCCACTGTGAGAAGGGTCATGGGCTCGTTAGCGAGTTCAAATCTCCAGTTGATTGTCGCATAGGGGGGGCAAACTTCTGACATTTGTCACATTTTCGAACATAACTCTTCGCATCCTTTTGCATGTAAGGCCACCAGTACCCTTGCGTCATTGCTCGGTGCTCAAGAGACCTTCCGCCCGTGTGGCTTCCACACATCCCTTCATGGATTTCGTATAACAGTGGTTCCACTTTGTCCTCGGGGACACATAGTAATAGTGGTCTCGAGAACAATTTTCTGTATAGTTGCTCATCCAACATCCGGAATCTAGGGGCTTTGAGCTTGATCTTTCTAGCTTCTCGGACGTCCTCCGGAAGCACTCCGCCTGCCAGGTACGCAATGATTGGCTTCATCCATCCCGACGGTGCCCCCATTATGGTTGGGTATACTTGCTCGACCCTCTCTTTGTCTATGCTCGGACTGTCCCGGGTCTCGATAAGTATACGTCGAGATACCTCTGAGGCCAAAGCCGAGGCCAGGCATGCTAAAGCGTCGACGTGGGTGTTTTGATCTCTAGGGATCTGGGAAACTTCCACTTTTTCAAATTTTTCTATCCTGGATCTTGCCTTCTCATGATATGCCTTCATCCTTCTATCCCGGACCTCGAAGTCCCCATTGACCTGGTTCACGACCAGCTGGGAATCATAAAAAATCCGAAGGTGTTTAACTCCAATCAAGCTTGCGGTGTCCAGTCCTGCTAGCAATGGTTCGTACTCGACTTTGTTGTTGGACGCCATGAATTTCAATCTGACAGCCCTTTCAATGATGAACCCTTCTAGGTTGGCTAGTACGATACCTGTCCCTGTCCCCTGGCGTTCGAGGACCCATCAACATGGAGATCCCACACGTCCTCCGATCGATCCAGTGTTGGGGGCTCGCACGCAGAGAACTCGGCAACAAAATTCGCCAGGACTTGTCCTTTTATTTACTTTCGGGGCTTGTACCTGATTTCAAACTCTCTGAGCTCTACAGCCCACTTGGCAATCCTTTCAAACATATCGGCCTTGTGCAGGATTGGCTTGAGAGGTCGGTCCATAAGGACGTCTATGGCGTGAGCCTGGAAATAATACCAGAGTTTTCTTGCCGAGACCACCAATGTCAATACCGACTTCTCCATCGGAGAGTATCTTGTCTCGGCGTCGAGCAAGGTCTTGCTTATGAAATACACGGGTCTTTGTGCCCCTTCGCTATCCCTGACCAATGCTCCACTAACGGCGTCTTGAGAGACGGACAAATAAAGGCTTTACACCTCTCTTGCTGCTGGAACATACAACGTCGGAGGGCGTTTCAAGTACTCCTTGATCCCTTCAAGAGTTCGATCGCACTCCTCGTTCCAAACCCCATTAGCTGCCCCCCTTAACTTGGAAACGAATAGTTTGCACTTATCGGACGATTTGAAAATAAACCTATTAAGGGCCGCCAACATTCCGGCCAATTTCTGAACGTCCTTGACAGTCTTGGGTGCCTGGACATTCTGAATTGCCTGTATCTGCTTGGGGTTTGCCTCGATCCCCCGATGAGTGACTAAATGCCCCAAAAACTTTCCAGAACTTACTCCAAAGGCACATTTCGAGGGGTTAAGTTTCAGGCCATATTCTCGGAGGATGGCAAATGTCGTCCCGAGATGGCGGAGATGGTCAGCCTCCTCCTTGCTCTTGACCAACATGTCATCAATGTACACCTCTACCGTGTCGCCAAGCTGGTCTTTGAAAATCTTATTCATCAATCGTTGGTAAGTTGCCCCCGGTATTCTTCAACGCAAAGGGTATTACGGTATAACAGTAGATCCCCTGCAGAGTGATGAACATCATTTTCTCCTGATCTGGCTCATGCAAAGGAATCTGGTGATATCCAGCTCAAGCATCCATGAAGGTGATGCGCCTGTGGCCGGCCGTGGCGTCTACGAGCTGATCAACCTTGGGCAAAGGGTACTCGTCCTTAGGGCAAGCCTTGTTTAGGTTCGTGAAATCTANCCCGAGATGGCGGAGATGGTCAGCCTCCTCCTTGCTCTTGACCAACATGTCATCAATGTACACCTCTACCGTGTCGCCAAGCTGGTCTTTGAAAATCTTATTCATCAATCGTTGGTAAGTTGCCCCCGGTATTCTTCAACGCAAAGGGTATTACGGAATAACAGTAGATCCCCTGCAGAGTGATGAACGTCGTTTTCTCCTGATCTGGCTCATGCAAAGGAATCTTGTGATATCCAGCTCAAGCATCCATGAAGGTGATGCGCCTGTTGCCGCCCATGGCGTCTACGAGCTAATCAACCTTGGGCAAAGGGTACTCGTCCTTAGGGCAAGCCTTGTTTAGGTTCGTGAAATCCACACAGACTCGCCATTTTCCTTCTTTCTTCTTGGCGCACATAGTATTAGACAGCCATTGGGGAAACTGCACCTCCTTGATGGAACCCGCTCCCAACAACCTCTCCACTTCTTCTTCCACAGCTTTCGCATGATGGGGGCGATTCTTCGGGCCTTTTTCCTGACGAATTTGAACGAGGGGTTCACATGGAGCCGATGGATCATCACGTCGACACTTATCCCCGTGATCTCGTCCTGGGTCCAGGCAAAGACATCGGCNACTCGCCATTTTCCTTCTTTCTTCTTGGCGCACATAGTATTAGACAGCCATTGGGGAAACTGCACCTCCTTGATGGAACCCGCTCCCAACAACCTCTCCACTTCTTCTTCCACAGCTTTCGCATGATGGGGGCGATTCTTCGGGCCTTTTTCCTGACGAATTTGAACGAGGGGTTCACATGGAGTCGATGGATCATCACGTCGGCACTTATCCCCGTGATCTCGTCCTGGGTCCAGGCAAAGACATCGACATTGTGGCGTAAAAAGGAGGTCATATCATTCTTATCTGCACCGCTGAATGATTCCCTTATCAGGAAGTATTTCTCGCTGTCATCAGAGCTCAGGAGAACCTTTACCAAGGTTTCGGTGGAGCGGTCGGCAGGCTCTGTTATGGGCTCGTCCACCCTTGGCCGACCGTTCTGTGATTGTTATTTGGCAATCACCGCATCGGGATTGCGCTCCTGACTCTGGCTGCTTATTCCCGTTTGACAACAGCGTAGAAGCAGCTTTTTGCCNGACATCGACATTGTGGCGTAAAAAGGAGGTCATATCATTCTTATCTGCACCGCTGAATGATTCCCTTATCAGGAAGTATTTCTCGCTGTCATCAGAGCTCAGGAGAACCTTTACCAAGGCTTCGGTGGAGCGGTCGACAGACTCTGTTATGGGCTCGTCCACCCCTGGCCGACCGTTCTGTGATTGTTATTTGGCAATCACCGCATCGGGATTGCGCTCCTGACTCTGGCCGCTTATTCCCGTTTGACAACAGCGTAGAAGCAGCTTTTTGTCGAGGCCTGGTCACCCCAGATTTCCATTACGCCCTGTGGTGTTGGAAACTTTATCTTCTGATGGTAGGATGAATGGACCGCCTTAAGTGCATGCAACCATGATCTCCCTATAATTGCGTTGTACGGGGAGTCGGAGTCTACCACCACAAACTCTACTGGAATGGTCACTACNTGGCCGACCGTTCTGTGATTGTTATTTGGCAATCACCGCATCGGGATTGCGCTCCTGACTCTGGCCGCTTATTCCCGTTTGACAACAGCGTAGAAGCAGCTTTTTGTCGAGGCCTGGTCACCCCAGATTTCCATTACGCCCTGTGGTGTTGGAAACTTTATCTTCTGATGGTAGGATGAATGGACCGCCTTAAGTGCATGCAACCATGATTTCCCTATAATTGCGTTGTACGGGGAGTCAGAGTCTACCACCACAAACTCTACTGGAATGGTCACTACCCCCGCTCATACCATGAGAGTGATTTTTCCAAGGGGCAGGGCGCTGGAACCATTGAATCTGATGAGGGGAGTCTTCATGGGTTCCAAATTTTNAGTGATTTTTCCAAGGGGCAGGGCGCTGGAACCGTTGAATCCGATGAGGGGAGTCTCCATGGGTTCCAAATTCTTCTGAAAGAGTCATATCTTGTTAAAAAGGTGATTGTACATTACTTCGGAGGAGCTGTCCGAGTCCACCAATATCCTCTTAATGTTGAATTTTCTGATCCGCAATGTGATCACCAATGCATCCTCGTGGGGGAAGACCACCCCTCTGAGATCGNAAGGTGATTGTACATTACTTCGGAGGAGCTGTCCGAGTCCACCAATATCCTCTTAACGTCGAACTTTCTGATCCGCAATGTGATCACCAATGCATCCTCGTGGGGGAAGACCACCCCTCCGAGATTGGCATCGGAGAATTGAATTACCTCGGCAGCGCACCGAGATCTTTTGGACGGCCGCTGGTCCCCCCTTTCATCCACCTTGATTGCCTGGGACACCCTTTGCAACTCGGAGCGGAGGGAATTGTATGTGGGCCGCTCCACCGTGCAGGCATGGATGACGTCGATCACGGGTGCTGCCTCAACTGGTCCTTCGGCTCGTTCCCCCGTCGACCCCCCGGGCGGGCCCTTGTTGATGAACTCTCCTANGGCCGCTCCACCGTGCAGGCATGGATGACGTCGATCACGGGTGCTGCCTCAACTGGTCCTTCGGCTCGTTCCCCCGTCGACCCCCCGGGCGGGCCCTTGTCGATGAACTCTCCGAGGTGCCCCTGTTGCACCAACCGCTCTAAGAAGGACCGATAACTGTTGCATTCCTCCGTCAAATGACCAACATCTCTATGATATGAACAACGGAGGGTCGAATTCCTTGTCGACGGGTCACTAAGCATTCTCAGGGGCCACTTNTGCACCAACCGCTCTAAGAAGGACCGATAACTGTTGCATTCCTCCGTCAAATGGCCAACATCTCTATGATATGAACAACGGAGGGTCGAATTCCTTGTCGACGGGTCGCTAAGCATTCTCAGGGGCCACCTGAAGTACGGTTTGTTTTTTATTTTGAGGAGTATCTTGTGAATGAGCTCATTGAACACCGTGCTTACCCCCTGGAAGGATAGACGACTTGGGGGTGGGATTGGTCCTCCCCTCCAGGACGGCTGTTCCCTTTCCCTTTTTCTCGGCATTGTCACCCCATTTTCGAGTGCGGCGGACTCTTCCTCCACCCGGACATACTTTTTTATCCGAGTCATCAAGTCTTTCATATCAGTCGGAACCTTCTTGGTCAATGATGTGTACAAATTTGTATCTCGGGACAGTCCCAACCTAAATGACGTCGCGGTCAATGTCTCCGAACATGCCTCTACCTCATTGACATNCAATGATTTGTACAAATCTGTATCTCGGGACAGTCCCAACCTAAATGACGTCGCGGTCAATGTCTCCGAACATGCCTCCACCTCATTGACATCATCCCAATATCGGACAGCGTATTGCCGGAGCATCTCTCCCCCTTTTCGCCTGAGCGTCAACAGAGCGCCAATGTCCTTAGGCTTCTTGCTGTTGGTGATGAATCGGGCCAGGGAAAGCCTTGTCAACTGCCTCCAAGACCCTATGCTCTCGGGGGCGAGGTTTCTCTTACCACCTCATGTCCGTGTCCCCGAGGCTCATGGGAAAAACTCAGCACAACACCCTTTAGNCTGCCTCCAAGACCCTATGCTCTCGGGGGCGAGGTTTCTCTTACCACCTCATGCCCGTGTCCCCGAGGCTAATGGAAAAAACTCGGCACAACACCCTTTGGTCGGTGTCATAGATTGACATCAATTGTCTGTATTGCCGAAGATGGCTCTTAGGGTCGGTCTTTCCATCGTAGATCTTGAACCGCGAGAAGGTAAACTTTTTTGGCATTTTGTCCTCCCTGATAGCTCGGACAAACGGCGAAACAACTTCATNTTCCATCGTAGATCTTGAACCGCGAGAAGGTAAACTTTTTTGGCATTTTGTCCTCCTTGATAGCCCGGACAAACGGCGAAACAACTTCGTCGGAGTGAACTGCGGGTTTGTTGTCGCGCTGAGCGACGAAGGGGACCCAAGGATATTTAGTTGATCTATCTCCATGAGGCCTTCAGGGTATGGACTTCGCGTGAGACTCGATGGCTCCAATGCCCTCAGGTATCNCGGACAAACGGCGAAACAACTTCATCGGAGTGAACTGCGGGTTTGTTGTCGCGCTGAGCGACGAAGGGGACCCAAGGATATTTAGTTGATCTATCTCCATGAGGCCTTCAGGGTATGGACTTCGCGTGAGACTCGATGACTCCAATGCTCTCAGGTATCCCTCGGCACAGGTCCCACCTGGATAGGTTTGCCTTTTGACCCAATTTCGACCGTCCCTCAAAGGCCGAGGATCCCCCTGGGCGATCCCGCCCTTCGGGCGTGTGCCTAACCCATTCCTTTCCGAAGGGACCACGCCGGAGGGACCTGGACAGGCTCCGACTGGGCACCTAGTCCCCAACCCCGCGGCCGCGTTCATCCGCGCTGGTCGACTGCTCGAAATTGTCAAGGCGTCGTAGGACCTTGGCGTTCTCCCTCTCAAGCTGCTTAATACGTTTGACCATCCATTTTTTCATCATCTCCACAATGTCATGGCCCCGGAGGTCACACCCCCCAAGGGACTGATCCATAGAGAACATTTTTTACGACGAGCGCCCCTGCCCATCTGATCGGCCTAATGAACCCGGTTCCAGGATCATTGGAAGCCGGACGGGATCTGTCTTCCTAGCTNCCCCTGCCCATCTGATCGGCCTAATGAACCCGGTTCCAGGATCATTGGAAGCCGGATGGGATCTGTCTTCCTAGCCCGTACACCTACTCCCTCACCCTGAGATCGAGTGTTCACCATCAAACGATTGTCACCACAAAACTTAGCGATGCTTTCGTTTCCCACTGACGGCACCAAATTGCACAGGATAGATCTTGCAATCTCGTAAGGTAGCAATCCCTTGACTGGCAAACCTGAAAAAACGGGGTTAGAAGAAAGGGGGTCAGGCGTGAGCCCAGTCAATCCCCTCCGAAGCTTAAGTCAATAAAATCAAAAGGATGTTTCTTAGTCAATGAGCTATGGTTTGATTTTGCGTACCTTTGTTCATTTTTCTGAGAGATATTTATACCTGAATTAACAATGATTGCTCTAGATCTTCAGTCTCATCTGGACATCTCACATCTGACACACCATCCCTCGTGCTGTGAATGTTTTCCCTTTACACCTCCTTGAATTAANGAGAGATATTTATACCTGAATTAACAATGATTGTTCTAGATCTTCAGTCTCATCTGGACATCTCACATCTGACACACCATCCCTTGTGCTGTGAATGTTTTCCCTTTACACCCCCTCGAATTGAATGCTCGGGGAATGGTATAAGTGCTCGGCCGCAAGCCAAACATTTATACTACGAGTCAAGCAGCCCAATCCAAGAGGTCGGCGTCTGACACCGACAGGACACGGACTACTCGGTGGGTCCGAGAATTCGGGAGAACCGATCGCGTTGTTTCGGCGCATCAGTTANTTTGTTCATTTTTCTGAGAGATATTTATACCTGAATTAACAATGATTGTTCTAGATCTTCAGTCTCATCTGGACATCTCACATCTGACACACCATCCCTTGTGCTGTGAATGTTTTCCCTTTACACCCCCTCGAATTGAATGCTCGGGGAATGGTATAAGTGCTCGGCCGCAAGCCAAACATTTATACTACGAGTCAAGCAGCCCAATCCAAGAGGTCGGCGTCTGACACCGACAGGGCACGGACTACTCGGTGGGTCCGAGAATTCGGGAGAACCAATCGCGTTGTTTCGCCGCATCAGTCATTAATGCTCCAGTCATCATGACAGTAGGCATAGACTTGCAGAGAGCAGTTGGTGGTAACCCCGCATTTATTTGTCTTGTCACTATCACTCATCTCGCCATAAATGCGAGGTCACATCACTTTGACTATAATGTCAGCTGTCGTACTCGGCCGCTCTGTATCACCATGTCTCGGCTCACTCCCTCGGCATCTTCCAGACATCCTAATGATTTTATTGGGCCACGTGTCACCCTGAGAGTTGAGGATCCACACNTTTATACTACGAGTCAAGCAGCCCAATCCAAGAGGTCGGCGTCTGACACCGACAGGGCACGGACTACTCGGTGGGTCCGAGAATTCGGGAGAACCAATCGCGTTGTTTCGCCGCATCAGTCATTAATGCTCCAGTCATCATGACAGTAGGCATAGACTTGCAGAGAGCAGTTGGTGGTAGCCCCGCATTCATTTGTCTTGTCACTATCACTCATCTCGCCATAAATGCGAGGGCACATCGCTTTGACTATAATGTCAGCTGTCGTATTCGGCCGCTCTGTGTCACCATGTCTCGGCTTACTCCTTNGGGAATAGAACGAGAGAAATGGATGCCTGAGAATGTGATGAGTTGGTGCAGCTTGTGTGTGTATGAATATGATTAAGCAAGTGAGAATGATATTTATAGAAGTGAAAAAGTAGCCGGAGTGAGTGTCCAAGTTGAGCGAGAGGGAATTATATATATATGCTCCACATGCTTTTCCATTTGAGGGGTAGTTCTGTGTTCCATATTTTTACTATTTTTTGTTTTTATCATGGGACAAAAGTTGGTCTGCTATATTAATTGGTCAATGTACCCATGAACGCATGCACGAGAGAGAGAGAGAGAGAGGGTTATACACATGATCTCAGTTAGCGTTTGTTTCCTGATTCCGAAAAAAAATGATAGATTAGATTTGGGATACTATTGGAAATTGTTCACATTGCTTTTGCATAAACTAATGAATCTTCTTAATACTTTTGAGCAAGAAGCTAATAGAGAACCACACCACAGACAGAGAGTGGTATATGTTTGAAGAGATATGCGCGCGCGTGTAGATATTATTATGTATGTAGTGACTAGTGAGGACAAGGGGAGGTATGGGGGGAGACAAGAGGAACAGGCTTTTTCAGAATATATGGGGAGTGGAGACTGGAGAGTGGAGTGCTTGGTTTTTAGACGGCTGCTTGCGTCCTCCTTGTCGGCCTTACTTTGATCCCACTGGAGAATGGACTTCTTTTCCAGTTTTCCTCTTCCATTTGGTTAAGTGGAAAGCTTTTTTAATTATTTTCTAACCACTATGATTCAGATTTCTCTTTTTTATTTTTATTTTTTGGATGTAACTTAATTTCATTGCATTCAGATTTCAAAATCATCATTTTATCTTAAAAGTCATACTGTCAACCACGACTTTTGAAGTAGCATAGATGACTGCTAACTTACCAATTCAAGAAACAAAAACAATCCACGAAGAGAGACACACACAAAATAAAAGGAAACCAAGAGTTCACAAAGAAGAAAAATGAGTAGCATGATCACCCTGATGGTTATATATATATCCTGATCTTCTTGTGCCCCATAGTCCTGCTTAAATTGTTTTTCAAAAAAACAAAAAAGTGAATTATCTATAATAATAAACCATTAAAATATATACCACAAGAAGAACTAAGGACCTGTGGATCAAGTGGTCGGGATTCTCAACTCAATAATGTTACACTGATTAAAATTAGGGACTAAAAAAAGTGATTAAATGATATAGTGGCTGATGTGGAAAGCTAATTAGGCTCCACGTTAGCCGCCATATCATTTAATCACTCTTTATTATCCTAATTTTGGTCATTATTGATCTCAACTAGGGCTTCATCTTTGTCATGTCCTACATGTGGATGTATGTCCTATCTGTCATTAATTGATGAATATTCCTAATTAACGACTATAAATTTGGAACAAAAATGACATGACAGCATATTATTTGTAATTTTTATTGGGGTCCAAATGACATGACACCAAATAAAGAAGTCCAAGTCAGCTGTCATGTCATTTGAGCTCCAAATTTAATCAGTGTAACATCATTGATGATTCTATATGCCACACTGTTCATTGGATTTGGACGGGTTTTTTCTTTATTTTTTAGAGCAATACTAGTGAGATATAATTTATTGATCTAATTTATTAATTTAATTCATTAAGACCTTTGAATTAATTATGGAGTCCATCAAACATTAAAATTTGGTATTGATCCAATAATTTCAATGAAATCACATTATTAAATCAACAAATTAAATCAAATTTTTAGGTCGAAATAACATTTCTTTTTTTTATATATGCATAGGAAATAAGTTAGTGCATTAACCCACCCGTTCGAAATAACATTTATATCTTTCCTTGTAAGAATGAACAATCGTGTTTATGCAATTAGGGATTTGTTTTTTCACTCAACAACAACATAGATATCTCTCTCTTCAGCATCTGTAAGAGATCAGTTTGAATCAATTTAGTTGGTAAGATTCAATTTGAATCAACGTAACTGTTATTTCTTTCCTAGACATACAAACAATACCAAAGTCCTTAAAAGTAGGACTAATCTTTTTTTCTGGTTTTTTTTTTCAACGGCCAAGGTTGTGCGCGGATCAACTTAAATGTATCTCGACTAATTTTCTGTTTAATCCGGTCAAAAATAGGTCCCCCTCAATCCGATCAAAGTATGAATAATCCTAAGTTTGTGAGTAGGTCACTCTTACATGTTTGAAGACCCTTGACCCAGTTTGACCACTCTTATATATTTGAAGAACTTAGACTTGTTCCTTTGCCGGATTTTAAAACAGTCTTAGGAAGCCAGAGTAAGCGGACAAGAGTGAATAAAGAAAATATAGAAGCTGAAAGTCTGTCGACCAAAAAAATAATTTGTTCTTAGGTATAGATTTTCTTTGCCAGCTGAAAATATTGACAACGGCAAAAATATGATCAATCTTAATCCCAAAAAAAATGATAACAACTCTTTGCGTTGAAATGCGAGTACAATTACACCATGTTAGTAAGAGATTGTGAGTCTGTGAGAGATTTGTGCAAGAAATGCATAGGATTTGTTTTGGGGAAAACTTTTTTCAGAAGGAATTCCTACCAAATGCCATCGTTTTCTTGGGAGCTAAATTTTAGCCTGCAAACTAACAAAAAAAAAACGGCTCTTTTCGTCTAACAGCACCATGTGGTTGTTTTAGCCTAACAGCAAAGGAGCTGCTCCCAAGGGAAGGACTAAGGAGGGTCCATGATCAGCGTCGTGGTGTTGTTGGCATGTGGTTGGGCTGTCTGTTACAGTGTGTCCCTTTGACCAAATGTTTTTTTCTGAGCAAAGACTGTTATGTGTTGAGAGACTCTCAGTACACACACACACACACTTTGCTCTTTTTCAGAATGCGACCAACCTTACTTTGTCACTGAGCCGTTAAGGTTAATGGACACGACATGACGACTTTTTATCAGCCTTTGTTCCTCCTCTGACGTTAGCCCTCCCCTCCGTTGACTGCTTTTCCTTTTCGCACCTTGTGTTTGTCGCTTTGAGTTTGGTTTTTATTAGGGGCTTGCTAATTGCTAAGCTTTATTAAATTATTAGTTTTATAAGTAAACTGAAAAATCAAGTTGTAAAAAACTGGGTGGGTGGTGGGTGTATCGATATTGGGATCTGACGGTGATTTCGTCTCACCACCCACCTTGTCCTTGTGTTCTTCTATATATTTTCCGTCANGCTTGCTAATTGCTAAGCTTTATTAAATTATTAGTTTTATAAGTAAACTGAAAAATCAAGTTGTAAAAAACTGGGTGGGTGGTGGGTGTGTCGATATTGGGATCTGACGGTGATTTCGTCTCACCACCCACCTTGTCCTTGTGTTCTTCTATATATTTTCCGTTAGAATCATCAAATTTTATAGCGGTGTTAAATTATTTGAAATGAAAAAAATTTAGTAAGAATAGTATTGCTCTTGATGAAAGGTGCATGAGTTGGTGAGAATGCTTTATGGGAGTTCGCACAGAGAGAAAGACAATGTGGTGTGGTGTGGTGTGGTGTGGNATGAGTAGCATGATCACCCTGATGGTTATATATATATCCTGATCTTCTTGTGCCCCATAGTCCTGCTTAAATTGTTTTTCAAAAAAACAAAAAAGTGAATTATCTATAATAATAAACCATTAAAATATATACCACAAGAAGAACTAAGGACCTGTGGATCAAGTGGTCGGGATTCTCAACTCAATAATGTTACACTGATTAAAATTAGGGACTAAAAAAAGTGATTAAATGATATAGTGGCTGATGTGGAAAGCTAATTAGGCTCCACGTTAGCCGNGGTCGGGATTCTCAACTCAATAATGTTACACTGATTAAAATTAGGGACTAAAAAAATTGATTAAATGATATAGTGGCTGATGTGGAAAGCTAATTAGGCTCCACGTTAGCCGCCATATCATTTAATCACTCTTTATTATCCTAATTTTGGTCATTATTGATCTCAACTAGGGCTTCATCTTTGTCATGTCCTACATGTGGATGTATGTCCTATCTGTCATTAATTGATGAATATTCCTAATTAACGACTATAAATTTGGAACAAAAATGACATGACAGCATATTATTTGTAATTTTTATTGGGGTCCAAATGACATGACACCAAATAAAGAAGTCCAAGTCAGCTGTCATGTCATTTGAGCTCCAAATTTAATCAGTGTAACATCATTGATGATTCTATATGCCACACTGTTCATTGGATTTGGACGGGTTTTTTCTTTATTTTTTAGAGCAATACTAGTGAGATATAATTTATTGATCTAATTTATTAATTTAATTCATTAAGACCTTTGAATTAATTATGGAGTCCATCAAACATTAAAATTTGGTATTGATCCAATAATTTCAATGAAATCACATTATTAAATCAACAAATTAAATCAAATTTTTAGGTCGAAATAACATTTCTTTTTTTTATATATGCATAGGAAATAAGTTAGTGCATTAACCCACCCGTTCGAAATAACATTTATATCTTTCCTTGTAAGAATGAACAATCGTGTTTATGCAATTAGGGATTTGTTTTTTCACTCAACAACAACATAGATATCTCTCTCTTCAGCATCTGTAAGAGATCAGTTTGAATCAATTTAGTTGGTAAGATTCAATTTGAATCAACGTAACTGTTATTTCTTTCCTAGACATACAAACAATACCAAAGTCCTTAAAAGTAGGACTAATTTTTTTTTTCTGGTTTTTTTTTTCAACGGCAAAGGTTGTGCGCGGATCAACTTAAATGTATCTCGACTAATTTTCTGTTCAATCCGGTCAAAAATAGGTCCTCCTCAATCCGATCAAAGTATGAATAATCTTAAGTTTGTGAGTAGGTCACTCTTACATGTTTGAAGACCCTTGACCCAGTTTGACCACTCTTATATATTTGAAGAACTTAGACTTGTTCCTTTGCCGGATTTTAAAACAGTCTTAGGAAGCCAGAGTAAGCGGACAAGAGTGAATAAAGAAAATATAGAAGCTGAAAGTCTGTCGACCAAAAAAATAATTTGTTCTTAGGTATAGATTTTCTTTGCCAGCTGAAAATATTGACAACGGCAAAAATATGATCAATCTTAATCCCAAAAAAAATGATAACAACTCTTTGCGTTGAAATGCGAGTACAATTACACCATGTTAGTAAGAGATTGTGAGTCTGTGAGAGATTTGTGCAAGAAATGCATAGGATTTGTTTTGGGGAAAACTTTTTTCAGAAGGAATTCCTACCAAATGCCATCGTTTTCTTGGGAGCTAAATTTTAGCCTGCAAACTAACAAAAAAAAAACGGCTCTTTTCGTCTAACAGCACCATGTGGTTGTTTTAGCCTAACAGCAAAGGAGCTGCTCCCAAGGGAAGGACTAAGGAGGGTCCATGATCAGCGTCGTGGTGTTGTTGGCATGTGGTTGGGCTGTCTGTTACAGTGTGTCCCTTTGACCAAATGTTTTTTTCTGAGCAAAGACTGTTATGTGTTGAGAGACTCTCAGTACACACACACACACACTTTGCTCTTTTTCAGAATGCGACCAACCTTACTTTGTCACTGAGCCGTTAAGGTTAATGGACACGACATGACGACTTTTTATCAGCCTTTGTTCCTCCTCTGACGTTAGCCCTCCCCTCCGTTGACTGCTTTTCCTTTTCGCACCTTGTGTTTGTCGCTTTGAGTTTGGTTTTTATTAGGGGCTTGCTAATTGCTAAGCTTTATTAAATTATTAGTTTTATAAGTAAACTGAAAAATCAAGTTGTAAAAAACTGGGTGGGTGGTGGGTGTATCGATATTGGGATCTGACGGTGATTTCGTCTCACCACCCACCTTGTCCTTGTGTTCTTCTATATATTTTCCGTCAGAATCATCAAATTTTATAGCGGTGTTAAATTATTTGAAATGAAAAAAATTTAGTAAGAATAGTATTGCTCTTGATGAAAGGTGCATGAGTTGGTGAGAATGCTTTATGGGAGTTCGCACAGAGAGAAAGACAATGTGGTGTGGTGTGGTGTAGTCTGGTCGCCCTCCTGTCTGAGTCTCTAGGTGAGATGCTTTTGTGTCCTTAGGCTTAAGCCAGTTGTTGTCTCCAAGCAACTTGTCGCTACCCCTAATCAACCTTGGCACTTTACTTTAATTTATAATCCCAAAGTAAAGTCATGGCAACCTAAACAACTCTTTGAAAGGAAGTGACCATCATGACGCTTTCCTTGTGGCTTCATCAACAACACTAAAACAACTGTTTCTGTTCTTCCTCAACTGATTTCCTTTCTTAAAAAAATCTTCGACACTCTCCATTAGGGTTCTACTTCTAACAAAGAGTGGATCCCTTTTCTCGATATACAAATATGCTAACATGGCATTGAAAGGATGTTTATTAACTCTCATCTTGCAGTCCACAACCACCGGAAACAAACTAGATTATCAAATAATTCTGTGGCTCATATGGCCAGAAAAGGTATCTTCTATGTAGTTCTACTACTGTGCTGTCACGACACTCACTCACTCATCCTACATTTCACTTCCTTCCTTCCATGCATATATACCTTAACAGGATGAATGGGTCCATAAAACCCACCCAAACATTTTGTCCGAACATGGTCTCNCTTCCTTCCATGCATATATACCTTAACAGGATGAATGGGTCCATAAAACCCACCCAGACATGGTCTCACNTTATGGAGTCCATCAAACATTAAAATTTGGTATTGATCCAATAATTTCAATGAAATCACATTATTAAATCAACAAATTAAATCAAATTTTTAGGTCGAAATAACATTTCTTTTTTTTATATATGCATAGGAAATAAGTTAGTGCATTAACCCACCCGTTCGAAATAACATTTATATCTTTCCTTGTAAGAATGAACAATCGTGTTTATGCAATTAGGGATTTGTTTTTTCACTCAACAACAACATAGATATCTCTCTCTTCAGCATCTGTAAGAGATCAGTTTGAATCAATTTAGTTGGTAAGATTCAATTTGAATCAACGTAACTGTTATTTCTTTCCTAGACATACAAACAATACCAAAGTCCTTAAAAGTAGGACTAATTTTTTTTTTCTGGTTTTTTTTTTCAACGGCAAAGGTTGTGCGCGGATCAACTTAAATGTATCTCGACTAATTTTCTGTTCAATCCGGTCAAAAATAGGTCCTCCTCAATCCGATCAAAGTATGAATAATCTTAAGTTTGTGAGTAGGTCACTCTTACATGTTTGAAGACCCTTGACCCAGTTTGACCACTCTTATATATTTGAAGAACTTAGACTTGTTCCTTTGCCGGATTTTAAAACAGTCTTAGGAAGCCAGAGTAAGCGGACAAGAGTGAATAAAGAAAATATAGAAGCTGAAAGTCTGTCGACCAAAAAAATAATTTGTTCTTAGGTATAGATTTTCTTTGCCAGCTGAAAATATTGACAACGGCAAAAATATGATCAATCTTAATCCCAAAAAAAATGATAACAACTCTTTGCGTTGAAATGCGAGTACAATTACACCATGTTAGTAAGAGATTGTGAGTCTGTGAGAGATTTGTGCAAGAAATGCATAGGATTTGTTTTGGGGAAAACTTTTTTCAGAAGGAATTCCTACCAAATGCCATCGTTTTCTTGGGAGCTAAATTTTAGCCTGCAAACTAACAAAAAAAAAACGGCTCTTTTCGTCTAACAGCACCATGTGGTTGTTTTAGCCTAACAGCAAAGGAGCTGCTCCCAAGGGAAGGACTAAGGAGGGTCCATGATCAGCGTCGTGGTGTTGTTGGCATGTGGTTGGGCTGTCTGTTACAGTGTGTCCCTTTGACCAAATGTTTTTTTCTGAGCAAAGACTGTTATGTGTTGAGAGACTCTCAGTACACACACACACACACTTTGCTCTTTTTCAGAATGCGACCAACCTTACTTTGTCACTGAGCCGTTAAGGTTAATGGACACGACATGACGACTTTTTATCAGCCTTTGTTCCTCCTCTGACGTTAGCCCTCCCCTCCGTTGACTGCTTTTCCTTTTCGCACCTTGTGTTTGTCGCTTTGAGTTTGGTTTTTATTAGGGGCTTGCTAATTGCTAAGCTTTATTAAATTATTAGTTTTATAAGTAAACTGAAAAATCAAGTTGTAAAAAACTGGGTGGGTGGTGGGTGTATCGATATTGGGATCTGACGGTGATTTCGTCTCACCACCCACCTTGTCCTTGTGTTCTTCTATATATTTTCCGTCAGAATCATCAAATTTTATAGCGGTGTTAAATTATTTGAAATGAAAAAAATTTAGTAAGAATAGTATTGCTCTTGATGAAAGGTGCATGAGTTGGTGAGAATGCTTTATGGGAGTTCGCACAGAGAGAAAGACAATGTGGTGTGGTGTGGTGTAGTCTGGTCGCCCTCCTGTCTGAGTCTCTAGGTGAGATGCTTTTGTGTCCTTAGGCTTAAGCCAGTTGTTGTCTCCAAGCAACTTGTCGCTACCCCTAATCAACCTTGGCACTTTACTTTAATTTATAATCCCAAAGTAAAGTCATGGCAACCTAAACAACTCTTTGAAAGGAAGTGACCATCATGACGCTTTCCTTGTGGCTTCATCAACAACACTAAAACAACTGTTTCTGTTCTTCCTCAACTGATTTCCTTTCTTAAAAAAATCTTCGACACTCTCCATTAGGGTTCTACTTCTAACAAAGAGTGGATCCCTTTTCTCGATATACAAATATGCTAACATGGCATTGAAAGGATGTTTATTAACTCTCATCTTGCAGTCCACAACCACCGGAAACAAACTAGATTATCAAATAATTCTGTGGCTCATATGGCCAGAAAAGGTATCTTCTATGTAGTTCTACTACTGTGCTCTCACGACACTCACTCACTCATCCTACATTTCACTTCCTTCCTTCCATGCATATATACCTTAACAGGATGAATGGGTCCATAAAACCCACCCAAACATTTTGTCCGAACATGGTCTCATTGGAATGATCTACCTGTACACCACCACTTTGATTCCCATTCATTACGCAAAGCTTCATTGCTAGATATACTCCCTCAAACAAGGATAAAAAAGATGGGGCTAATTCACATAACTAAACTCTTATCTTCAATTTAACAACTCAAAAAAAATTATTTCAACTCAAAGAAGTTGAAGCAAGTTCAAAAATAAATTACAAACATTTACTTTACTGATATGCCTGAACTAATTTGCATGAATAATTAGAGGCATTGTAACAAAGGTCCCAGGATTCTGCAAGGTAACAAGAAGTATTATGAGGCTTGACATGCCTCTAAACAGTAAATGCCACGGCTAAAAAAGACTGGTATTTCTACTGGCGAGTGATAGGTGCCATTGGCAAGGATGTCGGCTGGCTATAAAAACTACCTTCAGCAGGATAACCCTGATAAATGTTTGCTGGAGGGGCTGTAAAGGGAGATATCCCATTGGTTGGAATGCCTACAGTCGGATAACCAGGCAGGGGTGGCAGCTGCTGTTGGGTTGCACCATAGCCATATGGGCCACTAGGTATTGAACCAGCAGTCTGCCTGAACTGGGGCAATGGATATGGCTGCATAGGGGGCTGCATAGGTGGCAGCGGTGGCAACGGTGGAGGAGATGATGGGGGAGGGGGTTGCTCATTTGAAGTCAGCTCTTGGGAGGTCAATGGGATATTGTGTTGCACTGGGCCGGAATGTGGAAAAGGTGGAACTGCTTGAGGATTCTGAGGAGGTATATAAGAAGAATGATCATTCTCGAGCTTAGGTCTTTTCTCTGAAGGATAATCACTAGAAGATTCTTTCGTTGAATTGCCAATGACACCCTCCGATGCCAAAGAGGAGAGTACATAAGTGAGCATCTGGGCTGAGGATGTTGATGCAGTTAACTTTGCCGCCACAGCAGCTGCTGCAGATTTTGGATCTTCTTCAGCGTGGATAGATTTCTCAGCAAAAGGAACCTGCCGGGTGTACATCACTGGAGCTGATTGTTCTCCATTTCCAGCTATAAAACCTTGAGGCGCTCTGGAGGTGTGAATTTCCTTCAGACTCTGCTCAGCTGGCAATTGCACATTGTTGGAATTTAGCAAGTTTCGGCAAATATTACCTGCCTGTTCAGACTGGGACTGAGCGGCCTAAAAACAACACACATGAAAAGGGGCACTAAGAATGACATGACAGTTCTAACAAAGAGTAACCAGTACGCATTCAAAAAAGATGTACACATATCCNAGACTGGGACTGAGCGGCCTAAAAACAACACACATGAAAAGGGGCACTAAGAATGAGATGACAGTTCTAACAAAGAGTAACCAGTACGCATTCAAAAAAGATGTACACATATCCCACACCAAGTACAGAATCAACTAGGTTAAACAATTATTGGGTCAGGATCCCAAAAACAATTCATGATTCCAGGGTTATACCGTTCGGATCAGCCAACTAATACACCAACACTGTAGTAGACTCTACTAGACTTTAAGACAAATCTTCTCTCATGTCACTCATCTGCTAAGATAAAGAAAGACATCTCCATTTTGTCAAACTACACTCATATCTTTCTCTGCCTGCACGATGTTCCACGTGAACCCTGCAGTTTATTATCTCACTATTCAATATTCATGTTCATGGTGTCCAACCATATAAGGCTGGAACCAAATTCAAACCTGCAATTGTAATGTTCTCAATCATTCCAGTAGAGTATCCTTTAACAGGTGCACATCAAAGCACAGTTTGAAGCATATTAACTAATAAGGCTTCCCGTCATAGCCCAAACTGGTAAATTCTCAGTTGCTATTTATACCTAATTACCCATGCCTCCTGCTCAAATTTTCATTCTTCAAACAATCATTAAAGACAGAGTAAAGAGGTTTGGATGCAAAGGTAAGCATGGCTTGGCCGTGGCTTCCCCCAGACCTGCAACCCCCTACCCTTCAAGTCCCCAAAAAAAAAAAAAATTAAAAAAGGAAAGAGGAAAGGAAACAAACTTTGTAGAATTTTCTATTCTTCTCATCTCAGTGTATTTAATAATGAGGACACCTTGGAACCATACTCCCATTAGACCGGTCAAAATCCAAACTGACACGAATTAATACGAATTAAGCGGGTTTGGGTGAGGCTTTAACGGTTTAGGTGGTAAATGAGTTGAACCGTCAGACACGTTTAATAAACGGGTCGTGTTCGGATGAGACCTGTCAACCTGTTTACCCGTTTAAATAAATTTATTATAATAATAAATTAATAATTATTCTATATATATATATATATATATATATATATATAAAATAATGAATGAGTAAAGAAAATACAGTAAAGAAAACATTTCAAAAAAAAAACAAAAGTAAGGAAATCAGTTCAATAAAAAATAGAAAACAGAAGCTTTAAGCCTTTCAGGCATTGAATTTTCTTTTCTTTGAATCTCACATAGACAGGGGAGTGGAGAAAAAGGGCTTTAGTTACCTATAAAAGAGGTAGGGGGCCTCCTCTTTTTAGCTGACCTTTGTGGTGTGACTTATCACGTGAACTGTTGGCTGTTAGTAGGAGTTTTCAAATTTTCGATTGGCCACAATTTTCTACCCTACCCTACTGAACGGCTAGCCGCAAAAATCAGGTAAGAATGTGGAATACCTATCAATTTTCGCATTCCCACCCTACCCTACCCGCATTAATTAATTAATATATAAACTAAAAAACCCCTAATTGCTAACCAACTTTATCATCTACTGAGTATTGATTAAGCGAGCGCCTCACTCCACTCCTTTCCTCTCCTCTTGCCTCTATCGACTTTCATCGCTCAAGCCTGTGCCTCCATAGTTCAGGCTTTCATCGTTCAATCCCGACCTCCCCAGGTAGTCTCTCTCTCTATCTATCTCTCTCTGCCTCTGTTTGGGCACAATCTGGTGGTCTTCATTGAGGCCCTCACCTAGCATCTATTAGTTCAATTAACATATGTTTCAAAAAGAATTTGGAAGCCACATAGCCAATTCGGTCTTACTCCCTATTCTTTCTTACAGAAAAACTACAAGAGAACTGGAGTAATGTAGAATGACTTGTCCCAATTTATTTATTGCAAATCTGATATGCAGTTCTTGTTTTTTCTTCAAAAATATTCGAATAATTTCGCCAGTAATCAGATTTACTTTGTAAGTTAGGTTTTGTTTTATGCTAATTCAATGAAATATTAGGTCAGTTAAATGGGTCTGTAATTTCTCCACATGAATTCCAGAGTTGGTACTTTGTGCTTAGTTGATTCTAAATACTCATGGTTAATAAAGAAAGATGTTAATATTGTTATCCTAAGAAACGCAATGCTGATTCAACTAACTGAGATATTGTGATTATTATGCCTACATTTTACTTCTCGTTTAGCTTGTAATCTGTATTTTTCACTCTTAATAGCTAGCATTCAGAATCTTGATACACAATTTTGGTGATGCTGTTTTGTTGTTTGATCTTGAATGTATTGATTTGTTGATGGATTTTAGCAATGCAGTATCTGTCATTGGTCTTCTTTTTTTTTTTTTGTCCCTCAAGATACCAAGAAGTAGAATACATTGACTAATTAAATATAGAGTTAATTTGGATGTAGCATATTGCTGGAAGGTTGTTCTTCAATACTATGTGAGTTGCAAAGGATAAATATTATTGAAATTATGATCAAGATCGATAACTTTATGTCAGCCTCTTTACCTGCAATTATAGTAGGCTATACGGTACATAGCAACCATGAATTCAATATTTCAATCTTTTTATTTTACATACCTGAGCGTGTAATTTTGCTTGTTCTGATTTTTTTGTTTTTGTTCACTAATCATTTCCTTATGGATGAAATTACTCCACAATCATCTACTCAAGCTGATTCTAATAGTAACATCCAAGTTACCGATGACATTCAGGGTGAGGGACAAGATACAAAAATATTATCTAGAGTTTGAGAGCATTTTCAAAAGATTAAAGCAGCAGATGAAGCTAAATGTCAGCATTGTAGTAAGATTTACAATTATCATCTAAGAAAAACAGGTACTTTATCATTTAGATCATTGTAAATCCTATTTGGCGAGTGTGAATAAGGACACATCTCAATTAAAGTTAATTGGTGCATTCGAAAAGATAAAGATGGTGTTAGTAGTAACCTTAGTGTTGCTAAATTCAATGAAAAGAAAATTAGGTAGACAACTATGATTACAGTAGGTGAATTGTCGTTCTGGTTTGTTGAAGGAGAAGAGTTTAGAGATTAGATGAGGACTGTTGAACCTAAATTTCGTATATCTTCTCGTACCACTGTGATGAGGGATTGTTTGCAATTATATAAGATGGAGAAAAAAAATTGAAGAGAGATGAATGAGATGACACTAGCAAAAACTGTGTTATTTAACTTTTTTATATAATTTTTTAATAATTATAAGAGTATTTGTGTGGTATAATTTATATTATAACATTATTATTGTTGTAGATATTTGAGTTGCTAAAATATTGACTTATTTTTTGTGTAGGTTGCATAATTTGTGATGAACTGGTGATCTATTTGNGTAGATATTTGAGTTGCTAAAATATTGACTTATTTTTTGTGTAGGTTCCATAATTTGTGACGAACTGGTGATCTATTTGAACAGTTATGATTTTAATGTGTTTCATATCGTTTAAACTTAAAATAATTGTTATTATATTTGTGTAACAATTATGATGAATTGATGTTTATGCTTTCTTGTTTTTTATTGTAATTGTTATTGTAGTTGTTTTAGATTTTAGTGTTATTGTTTTATTGTGTTGTTAAATTGGTACATATTATTTAATTGAATTGTTAAAATGATCTAAAAATTAAAAGTTACAAAAGTATTTTTCCGACTTCCTACCCGATTAACCGGGTAAGAAGTCGGATACGAATACCACACCTGATCAATTAGGATAGGCCAAGAAAATTTTTTTTCGCAAAATATCGGGTAAGAAGACAGAAGAATATATTTCCTATCCGTAGGGTAGGATGAAC
Organism: Ilex paraguariensis; assembly: GCA_963454935.2. Lineage (NCBI taxonomy): Eukaryota > Viridiplantae > Streptophyta > Magnoliopsida > Aquifoliales > Aquifoliaceae > Ilex > Ilex paraguariensis. Next base: position 35,801 of record CAUOFW020005891.1, read on the forward strand.
ACCCCTAGCTATTGGCTGAAACTCCTCCAATTGAGGAAAGTATAGTTGGAAGCAAAAAAAAATAATGTAAACATTTGTTAAAATATTTTTTTTTTATTTTTTATTTTTAAATGAATTAAACAAGTCGTGTCGTGTTACCTGTTTATTAAACAATTCGTGTTCATGTTAAAAATTTTTACCCGTTTATTAAACTTATCGTATATGAATTTTTATATTTTTCACTCGTCACCCGTTTAACCCGACACGATTGACACCCCTAACTCCCATGCCGACTTACAAAAGAATCCTTATTCATTGTTAGTTGCAAAAAGCCAACCAAATGAGTACCACAATTGTAAGCACCGCATAACTCCATGTTCTATAAAATTAAAAAAAATGGAAAATAAAATTGGATACTTCCGTAGTTTATGATCCCAGATTATTTGAGATACAGATGAATTAAAAGTTTTTTGTACTACATTAAAACAAGGTCATTGTGAAGAGATGATAGGGTCCCATTTGTCAAGGAATTATANCGTAGTTTATGATCCCAGATTATTTGAGATACAGATGAATTAAAAGTTTTTTGTACAACATTAAAACAAGGTCATTGTGAAGAGATGATAGGGTCCCATTTGTCAAGGAATTACACGTGTGCTTATTTTTCACTAAATTAAGGGATATTGAGAAACCAAATTTTACCAACCAAGAATATTCAATTAATAAACCTTATCTTTTAAAGAGATGAATATGCGGTGAACTTGGTCACTCTAATCTTTCGCTTCACTTTTTTCTAACATCCTTTGCTTCACACGGTAATATTGACGAACCAGACCAGATGATGATAGAAGTTGTAGAAAGCTGGTTGGGCACGTAGGCATCTAGGTGGGGTTGCTGCAACAAAGTAAGGATGGACTTTGATTTTTAAATTGACAACAGTTTAAGATGCAGTTACCAATCACTCTCTTTTGTGGGTATAAGTTATGTGGGATGAAAACAGCTCATTATTTTCTCTGGGAGACCAATATGAAGTCAAACAACATGGAGTAGAGAGAAGTCACCAAGAAGTAGGAAGCTTAGAAAGAGAGACAAAGTGGGGACGGTTGAAAGTGGAAGACCAAGTGAAGACAAACTACTGGGAAAGCAGAATCCAGCTTTAAATTGGGCTATGCTCACATGACGTTTCCATACCTCCTGAAGTGCAATTTCTCCTTTCGTGCTCTTTTTCATTGTGTTTTGGCGTGATTTTCAAGAACGGCCACCAGACAAATAGCTTGATTTTTCTCAAAGACGAAGGCCCAGCATCTAAGGGGGCAGAATCTTCCAACTTGCTTACCTTTTCTTCTCTAGTGTCCCAAGAAAATCAATAAAGCATAAAATTAAATACCCGCTCATCAACTTAAGCAAAACAGAACCATTACCCCAGGAATCCAGACCTAACCCAGCGTCAGTAACATATCAAAACAATTGTTATTAACCTCACATGCATTTAAAGAATACTGAAGAGATCATTAACCAAAATGGTATGTACTACCACATTATACTCCAAGCAACCAAGGCAACTGAGTGCTTACCTGAAGTTGATTTCGGACATGATTCAGCTTATATTCCTGAGAGAAAACCATTACAGCTCTCCATCAGATGAGGATGGAACAAAGTGAAAACAAGTAATGTACCACTAAAGTATTTCATAGGCTAGCCACTAGACAACCAACCTGCTCTTGAAGGGCCTCCCTTAGATGAGACACAAGATTGGCTCTTGATGATTCAACAGCTGTCAGCTGATCAATACAATCACTCAAAACAGCATGATACCCCTTAAGTTCCTCTGCAATTCCAGGCCCACTGAATTGCCCTAATTCAGAGAGAGAAAAAAAAAAGGGCATAACTTAAATTATACATATATATTTATATATATAGAGAGAGAGAGAGGAGGGAGGGAGAGAGAATAGATCTAACTACATTAGTGAGATATCATACGAAACAAACACAATTAGGAAAATGTAAATGTAGAATACACGAACAATATGAGTTCATTCAATCTGCAAGCTCAACAAGAGATGCGAGTGCTTAACTCGAGTATCACCATTCCATAAGTNCACCCTACCCTACCCGCATTAATTAATTAATATATAAACTAAAAAAACCCTAATTGCTAACCAACTTTATCATCTACTGAGTATTGATTAAGCGAGCGCCTCACTCCACTCCTTTCCTCTCCTCTTGCCTCTATCGACTTTCATCGCTCAAGCCTGTGCCTCCATAGTTCAGGCTTTCATCGTTCAATCCCGACCTCCCCAGGTAGTCTCTCTCTCTATCTATCTCTCTCTGCCTCTGTTTGGGCACAATCTGGTGGTCTTCATTGAGGCCCTCACCTAGCATCTATTAGTTCAATTAACATATGTTTCAAAAAGAATTTGGAAGCCACATAGCCAATTCGGTCTTACTCCCTATTCTTTCTTACAGAAAAACTACAAGAGAACTGGAGTAATGTAGAATGACTTGTCCCAATTTATTTATTGCAAATCTGATATGCAGTTCTTGTTTTTTCTTCAAAAATATTCGAATAATTTCGCCAGTAATCAGATTTACTTTGTAAGTTAGGTTTTGTTTTATGCTAATTCAATGAAATATTAGGTCAGTTAAATGGGTCTGTAATTTCTCCACATGAATTCCAGAGTTGGTACTTTGTGCTTAGTTGATTCTAAATACTCATGGTTAATAAAGAAAGATGTTAATATTGTTATCCTAAGAAACGCAATGCTGATTCAACTAACTGAGATATTGTGATTATTATGCCTACATTTTACTTCTCGTTTAGCTTGTAATCTGTATTTTTCACTCTTAATAGCTAGCATTCAGAATCTTGATACACAATTTTGGTGATGCTGTTTTGTTGTTTGATCTTGAATGTATTGATTTGTTGATGGATTTTAGCAATGCAGTATCTGTCATTGGTCTTCTTTTTTTTTTTTTGTCCCTCAAGATACCAAGAAGTAGAATACATTGACTAATTAAATATAGAGTTAATTTGGATGTAGCATATTGCTGGAAGGTTGTTCTTCAATACTATGTGAGTTGCAAAGGATAAATATTATTGAAATTATGATCAAGATCGATAACTTTATGTCAGCCTCTTTACCTGCAATTATAGTAGGCTATACGGTACATAGCAACCATGAATTCAATATTTAAATCTTTTTATTTTACATACCTGAGCGTGTAATTTTGTTTGTTTTGATTTTTTTGTTTTTGTTCACTAATCATTTCCTTATGGATGAAATTACTCCACAATCATCTGCTCAAGCTGATTCTAATAGTAACATCCAAGTTACCGATGACATTCAGGGTGAGGGACAAGATACAAAAATATTATCTAGAGTTTGAGAGCATTTTGAAAAGATTAAAGCTGCAGATGAAGCTAAATGTCAGCATTGTAGTAAGATTTACAATTATCATCTAAGAAAAACAGGTACTTTATCATTTAGATCATTGTAAATCCTATTTGGCGAGTGTGAATAAGGACACATCTCAATTAAAGTTAATTGGTGCATTCGAAAAGATAAAGATGGTGTTAGTAGTAACCTTAGTGTTGCTAAATTCAATGAAAAGAAAATTAGGTAGACAACTATGATTACAGTGGGTGAATTGTCGTTCTGGTTTGTTAAAGGAGAAGAGTTTAGAGATTAGATGAGGGCTGTTGAACCTAAATTTCGTATATCTTCTCGTACCACTGTGATGAGGGATTGTTTGCAATTATATAAGATGGAGAAAAAAAATTGAAGAGAGATGAATGAGATGACACTAGCAAAAACTGTGTTATTTAACTTTTTTATATAATTTTTTAATAATTATAAGAGTATTTGTGTGGTATAATTTATATTATAACATTATTATTGTTGTAGATATTTGAGTTGCTAAAATATTGACTTATTTTTTGTGTAGGTTCCATAATTTGTGACGAACTGGTGATCTATTTGAACAGTTATGATTTTAATGTGTTTCATATCGTTTAAACTTAAAATAATTGTTATTATATTTGTGTAACAATTATGATGAATTGATGTTTATGCTTTCTTGTTTTTTATTGTAATTGTTATTGTAGTTGTTTTAGATTTTAGTGTTATTGTTTTATTGTGTTGTTAAATTGGTACATATTATTTAATTGAATTGTTAAAATGATCTAAAAATTAAAAGTTACAAAAGTATTTTTCCGACTTCCTACCCGATTAACCGGGTAAGAAGTCGGGTACGAATATCACACCTGATCAATTAGGATAGGCCAAGAAAATTTTTTTTCGCAAAATATCGGGTAGGAAGACAGAAGAATATATTTCCTATCCGTAGGGTAGGATGAACACCCCTAGCTATTGGCTGAAACTCCTCCAATTGAGGAAAGTATAGTTGGAAGCAAAAAAAAATAATGTAAACATTTGTTAAAATATTTTTTTTTATTTTTTATTTTTAAATGAATTAAACAAGTCGTGTCGTGTTACCTGTTTATTAAACAATTCGTGTTCATGTTAAAAATTTTTACCCGTTTATTAAACTTATCGTATATGAATTTTTATATTTTTCACTCGTCACCCGTTTAACCCGACACGATTGACACCCCTAACTCCCATGCCAACTTACAAAAGAATCCTTATTCATTGTTAGTTGCAAAAAGCCAACCAAATGAGTACCACAATTGTAAGCACCGCATAACTCCATGTTCTATAAAATTAAAAAAAAATGGAAAATAAAATTGGATACTTCCGTAGTTTATGATCCCAGATTATTTGAGATACAGATGAATTAAAAGTTTTTTGTACAACATTAAAACAAGGTCATTGTGAAGAGATGATAGGGTCCCATTTGTCAAGGAATTATACGTGTGCTTATTTTTCACTAAATTAAGGGATATTGAGAAACCAAATTTTACCAACCAAGAATATTCAATTAATAAACCTTATCTTTTAAAGAGATGAATATGCGGTGAACTTGGTCACTCTAATCTTTCGCTTCACTTTTTTCTAACATCCTTTGCTTCACACGGTAATATTGACGAACCAGACCAGATGATGATAGAAGTTGTAGAAAGCTGGTTGGGCACGTAGGCATCTAGGTGGGGTTGCTGCAACAAAGTAAGGATGGACTTTGATTTTTAAATTGACAACAGTTTAAGATGCAGTTACCAATCACTCTCTTTTGTGGGTATAAGTTATGTGGGATGAAAACAGCTCATTATTTTCTCTGGGAGACCAATATGAAGTCAAACAACATGGAGTAGAGAGAAGTCACCAAGAAGTAGGAAGCTTAGAAAGAGAGACAAAGTGGGGACGGTTGAAAGTGGAAGACCAAGTGAAGACAAACTACTGGGAAAGCAGAATCCAGCTTTAAATTGGGCTATGCTCACATGACGTTTCCATACCTCCTGAAGTGCAATTTCTCCTTTCGTGCTCTTTTTCATTGTGTTTTGGCGTGATTTTCAAGAACGGCCACCAGACAAATAGCTTGATTTTTCTCAAAGACGAAGGCCCAGCATCTAAGGGGGCAGAATCTTCCAACTTGCTTACCTTTTCTTCTCTAGTGTCCCAAGAAAATCAATAAAGCATAAAATTAAATACCCGCTCATCAACTTAAGCAAAACAGAACCATTACCCCAGGAATCCAGACCTAACCCAGCGTCAGTAACATATCAAAACAATTGTTATTAACCTCACATGCATTTAAAGAATACTGAAGAGATCATTAACCAAAATGGTATGTACTACCACATTATACTCCAAGCAACCAAGGCAACTGAGTGCTTACCTGAAGTTGATTTCGGACATGATTCAGCTTATATTCCTGAGAGAAAACCATTACAGCTCTCCATCAGATGAGGATGGAACAAAGTGAAAACAAGTAATGTACCACTAAAGTATTTCATAGGCTAGCCACTAGACAACCAACCTGCTCTTGAAGGGCCTCCCTTAGATGAGACACAAGATTGGCTCTTGATGATTCAACAGCTGTCAGCTGATCAATACAATCACTCAAAACAGCATGATACCCCTTAAGTTCCTCTGCAATTCCAGGCCCACTGAATTGCCCTAATTCAGAGAGAGAAAAAAAAAAGGGCATAACTTAAATTATACATATATATTTATATATATAGAGAGAGAGAGAGGAGGGAGGGAGAGAGAATAGATCTAACTACATTAGTGAGATATCATACGAAACAAACACAATTAGGAAAATGTAAATGTAGAATACACGAACAATATGAGTTCATTCAATCTGCAAGCTCAACAAGAGATGCGAGTGCTTAACTCGAGTATCACCATTCCATAAGTATTACGTCAAGGCACTCCATCACATTGCATATTTATCAAAACGGAGGGAAGGTGACAAATGCATTAAACTTGTTAAGTTGCTACAATAGAAGTACATATTACAGACTCTCCATCACATATCAAGAACTCAAATGCCACAGTTTTATATTTTGGTTAATGAAAAATAACTTTTGAGTACAGCAACATAGTTGGGGTCCAAGTGAATTTCTTCTGCACTTCTAATCAGTCATGTTAGTACCAAAACTCTTCAGCTATTATATTATCACTGTTTAGTAGACTTGCTTCAGAATGTTATTATATTAAATATGCTGGTGCATATCACAAGCTTATGTGTCTTACATACATTACAAATTCCGACATAATACTTCATGAAATACAAAGCCAAAACTTTATACTCTAAGAAGAAAATTACAAGACTAAAGGGAGGAGAATAAAACTGAATGAATACACATGAATGCACAACCATGCATAGATAGTATAGTATCAATGTAGATGGAATTAGGACAAATAAATAATTAAGTAGAAAGCATAATGCATCGCACTCTCAGATTCTCTACAAAGATATCACGCAAGATGTACCTGATCTAATATCGCCATGAATATCCATATCTACTTTCTCAACACAGCTAATGGCATTCCTACATTTATTCAATATAGCATCTTCATCCAGTTGACCACCATAAACAACTTGATAACCCGAAACAATTTTGTCCAACACATTGCCAGAAGGATGTTTCTGTTAAAGAACAAAGTTAGAATAGTAATCCATATATCGTGCACAAAAGTACAATATCCATGGAAAAAGAGCTTTTGCAGTATTGCAGATGTTTGTAATTCATGGTGTGCTGTGTACAGAGAAGTGGAATTACCAGTTTGAACCCTGAATGCTTCCCATTTTTATTGGTGTTATCCACATGCCTCCCCACCAGCTCTTCCTTAAGAATCTGACCTCGAGAGCCAAAAACTTTCCTCTCCTCCCAAATTCCAACCTAAAACAGGAATATAAACGAACTGATAAGATTCTGCTGATAACCACGTTAAATAACCAATTGAGATGTTTGATATTCTAATCATAAGAGACTGGAAGAAGCGGAATGCATTCAAACTTGTAAAATACCAGCAATGATGACAATAATAAAACAGAAAAAAGAAAGAAAGGAAACCACCTAAAAGAACAACCAACAGATACATATGTGAAAAGGGGAGATGGGCATATCCTGCCAAACAAGTCTGTTGGCAGAGGCATCTTAGAGAGATCATTACCCAAGTGTAATTTGCAATATACAACTGCATAGTCAAACAACTAAAACAAATAACTATTCCTTTTACAATGTAGAATTAAGTAGATGCTACTGAAGTGAATACTAACTTCTTAACATTGGACAAGAATATTAGCATCCACTCAGACTCATCACGTCTTCAGCCCAAGAAACATGGTCATCATGCGATCAAAAACAATCTATTGAAGAACACAAATGAAAGATGCCACTAAGGCTGGGCTCCAACTCCGACAAAGTCAGAGGGCATGTATCCGAACTCCAACACTTCGGAGTGAATTTTTTCCTCCGACTCCGAACTACATTAACTCCGGATTTGATTCCGCCACTTGGAGTCAAAGTGAAGGCGGAGTGGAGTTTCGGAGTTTCGCAAGTGAGATCTTCGAAATCAGATTTGGTGGAGTCTTCGTCGCTTGAAGTGACTGGAAGGTGGAGCTTCATTGGCGCATACGAGTGAATAAATCATAAAGGAGAATGAGATAGGGTTTCAAAATTAAGAAGTATATTATGTAATTTGTTTTTAAGTCTTCCAAGTGGCTGGGTCAGAGACAATAGAGTGAGGGTGGTATAACTACCATTATGCCCATGTTTACACTGCACAATTCTCCAAAGTATTCATTATGCTGTAAACAAGTTTTATTTTAGATCTCATGCTGTAAACAAGTTGAGGCATTTATTTGGACCATGACACGTGTTCCAATTATTGACTGCAGGTGAGCTTTTAAACAATGCTAGCTTTTTTTATCTTTTATAATTTTGCTTATACACATTAGTCTAAAAAAAAGTGGCTGCGTTTTAAAATTAATGATAATATATTATGCAATTCATAATTTATAATTTACATAAAATTATTATTTTAATAAAAGTCGGAGTCGGAGTTTTTTCGGAAAGGATATCAAACTCCAACTCCTACTCCGATCGGAGATTGAGTTTTCCCTCCGACTCCGTTAAACTTTGACTCTGACAATGTCGAAACGAAGTCGGATTTTAGGATTCTTGCACCCCTAGATGCTACAAGGGGGTGGACCATCCAATTAAACTGTAGACTCATGTAAATTAATATCAAATCCCTTGTCAACCTATCAACAACACCGAATAATCATTTTCCCAAAAATTTAGCAATCAAAACAGACAGGCCGACCGCTGGGTCACCACTAAATGGTTAACACTGCCTCAAGTTTCAACAGCTCCTAACTTCTCGACCTTTTGTGGTAAATGGTAATATATGATGGTTGCACAAATGATGCCATTAACTGCTTTCATGCTGCAGTAGGTAATCAATCAGACTACCAATCACCATGTGCCACAGATATCTACACAATGATTATTGTAGGAAGTTAGAAATCAAGGAAAGAAACGTACAAAGGAAACCTGATGCTTAAATAAAGACATCTGACCTCTATGCAGTTTTCTACCCAGGATATATAACATCTTTCTCCATAGCACTTTAGCTGTTTGTCACACTCCCGTGAGCAAAATCTAAGAGCTGGGAGATTCCTTTAAGTCTAATTTAACAAAAAAGGGGTCCGTCAAAATGGAAGATTAAAGAAAATAGAGCTATATAACTTTCTTGGGTAATATGAATGTGAACGTAAGAGGGGGCAATGCTTCCAAAGGAGAAGCAAGCCAATAAGTTTCCAAGAGCTTAGAAGATAGACGATGTCGATGCCAATTAACCTCTCCTTCAATCCCCTGGAGTTCCCCTTGTTGTCAAAGGGTTGTCCCTGATCTTCATCAACTAGATGGACCCTTGTTTACTTTATGAGAAAGCGAGCAGAAACATAATCTGCCAAAGTAGATATAGAATTTTTTGTAAAGTGGCTTATTTTTGACACCCCCTCACTAGATCAAACAAATAAAGCTCCATTGAATGAATCAACTTCTCCCTCCGAAACAAGGGTCAATGGTTCAGGGAAAAACCTATCTTAGTGATGTTTAAAAAGGGCGAAGACATTTTCGAAACGTGTTACTTGTAGTTGCCCTGTCAGTACAAAGGTAGTTGGTGCCTTTCGAAGCACTTTCTAGTGTACACTTTAGTTTGATTGTACCTAGTGCGCTTTACTAATAAGATAGAAAGGGTTTTTCTCGCTTGTTTAATAAAGTCAAATTTTTGGTCTTACCTTGCAGTTGTTGGAGGATACGGCGACGTCGAGTTGACGACATTCAATTACTGTCTTAAGAACATAGTTGTCAAATCGTGTATCAAAAGGCGTATCGTTTTTTTAAAATAGTGTATCGTATCGTGTATCGTACGATACACGCAATTTTAATTTTTAAATAATTATTAATAAAATATATGTACATACCTTTGTAAAAAAGTCATAGACTNTCAAAAGGCGTATCGTTTTTTTAAAATAGTGTATCGTATCGTGTATCGTACGATACGCGCAATTTTAATTTTTAAATAATTATTAATAATATATATGTATATACCTTTGTAAAAAAGTCATAGAGTNTCGTGTATCGTACGATACACGCAATTTTAATTTTTAAATAATTATTAATAAAATATATGTACATACCTTTGTAAAAAAGTCATAGACTCATAATAACATAACATTTCACCAACTATTCAGGTTCCTAACATAGTTTAGTAATATCAAAATGCAAAAACCTCTAATTCAAACTTCTAACATCAACTACTTGAAGTTACTTTAATATTAATTAGAAATTTTGAATTCAATTAAACAACATTAACAACATATTTTTTTTATTTTTTTTTAAACTATAACCACTGAAACGACGTTATTTCACTAGCTAGTGATTTAAAAATAAGTCATAGAGTAAAAAGATATCATTTCAACCCCAAAAAATTAAANCTTCTAACATCAACTACTTGAAGTTACTTTAATATTAATTAGAAATTTTGAATTCAATTAAACAACATTAACAACATATTTTTTTTATTTTTTTTTAAACTATAACCACTGAAACGACGTTATTTCACTAGCTAGTGAGTTAAAAAATAAGTCATAGAGTAAAAAGATATCATTTCAACCCCAAAAAATTAAAAAAAAAAATTTAAAAATAATCGTCACGTATCGGGCGTATCGTATCGTACAATATGGTGCAAAAACAATACAGAGGCACGATACATATCATTTTTCAGGTGTATCGTGACGTATCGTACGATACTAATAACTATGCCTAAGAATACAAGGTCTATGGATGGTTGCGGGTGATTTGTTCACAATTTCACGTNAAAAAAAAATTTAAAAATAATCGTCACGTATCGGGCGTATCGTATCGTACAATATGGTGCAAAAACAATACAGAGGCACGATACATATCATTTTTCAGGTGTATCGTGACGTATCGTACGATACTAATAACTATGTCTAAGAATACAAGGTCTATGGATGGTTGCGGGTGATTTGTTCACAATTTCACATGTCTAAAAAACTTGGTGGCAGCCATCCAAATATTGTATCTTTAGAAGAATTCAATGCAATAATTAATGATTATGTCATCATTGATAATGGTTATGAGAGCAACATACCCGGTCAAATAAACAAGAGTGAAGGCTTTGATTGGGCGAGGTTTGACAGAATTTTCACTAATGCGGCTTGCGCTAATATTTTATCCTATACTATGGTTAAAGACTTAAGGTAGCAAGACAAAAATGAGTGGTATTTGACATCCATATACGCATGACTGAGAGCCATTCTGGTCTTAGATGGTTAGTACTAGACATCATGCAAACACGAACTGAAATGGAGATTTCAAATAGTAATATGATTAGGCCCTAGCGTAGACTTCCAAATCCATCTAGGAGGGAACCTATGCGGTTAGGCCGTAGAACCACAAAAACATCCCAATACCCATTCTTTTTTTCAACAGAAATTTACTGCTATGCCTTCAGATAATAACATAAGACAACTGTTCTACAATATTATCTGTACTACGGTATAGCAGATTCCCCACTGAAACGATATGGCCTCCCCAAAGATTACATAAACATTTTCTCTAAGCATAAACTATGAATTGCAAGTGTCTCAAATTCTAGCACAAACTTAAGAACCTGTCGAATTCTGAAAGTATCAATACCAACAATAAACCAAATCAATTCAACTTTGGATTTTACTACATATAGCTAACAGGAGACCATCTAAAGCATAAGAAATTATCAATATATTGGAAACTAAAAAGAGCATAGCTTATGCTTTAGCAAGTTATTAGAAATTAAGGATGGTAGGACAGGATCAAAATCATCAAAGTTTGCTTTGGCCTTTCTCATTGTGTAAAAAATCGAGACCGTAAGCTAAAGAAATCAATAATACTTTCTTTGAACATTATACAACCGAGGGATTCATGAGTCAAAGCAGAACATAATCCACATTTGACAATACAAGAATAACCAAAAACGTAGGCACATGGTAGCCAACAAGTGCAGAAAGTTAGAACAACATACCAACCGAAGTGCTGCATTTCTGCCAAACTCATCCCCATTAATTACATCACGAAGTGCATTTGGAAGAACCTTCCAAAACTCACCAACAAACTCTGAACCCTTTCGCCGACTATTCTGCAGAATATCATTCGCTAGATATAGAAAAGCCAGTCGCTGCTCAAGAGGGGAAGAATGGAACTGTCTATCCCATGTTTCAACTACCTGCTTTGCTTTGTTCATATGAAAAATACACCAATGCGATAAAGCTTAATCACATTAAGGAACGCATCTCAATAGCATCTATTTAGTCAACAATAAAACTGGCAGTAAATGTGAGATGAATGACTAAAATGCATCAAGAATATTCCACACTAAAGAGATAGTAGAAGATGGTTATACTAGCAATGCACGGGATTAAACTTAAAATTCAAACAGATGTTGGCGTGGATTTGCCCCAATCTAAGGGCTTAGATGCATCAAAATAATTAATACAAGGGGAAGAAATAAGAGAAATAGATTGTACCAGATTGAAAAAAAATCAAACAGGGGAACACAAAGCAGTACAAAAGAAATGTTTCAACGAGAATTGATAGCCACCATAAAAAATTAAGAACTCTTCAAACAGATAAAACCAAATCCAAATTTTTCTTGAACAATGCAGATCCCCATGGTCAGCAATCAAATAGAACAATAACAGGAGATACCTTTAATTAGACGATATGAGCCCATAAAGCGCTCTTTGACCTTGTAGAATACTAACTTCTAATGCCATTTATGAACTCATAATGCCAGAAGAAAGCAAAAACATGAAGTGCTTTTTTCAAGTTGCCTTCCTCTATACAAGTAAAATCAACCAGCATGCATGCTAACACATATAGATGTCCAAAGAGGGAAGAAAAAAATAATTGGGAATCAATAAATTAAGATAAAAGGATACTCTCAATGCTCTGCTGCGAACTATTGAGCTTAGCCAGCTTTTCCACTAAAATCTGTGGATTGAATGTACTCCCCATTTTTTATAATGACGAGCTCACCCAACTAATAAATATGTAGACAAACCTTTGAAGGAGAATCCCCCATTACAAGAAAAGATACAAAAGAGAAGTGAGATGGACCTGTACGTCATAAGAAGCCACCAAACAAAAAAGATGCACAACTGTCATTTTATGAAAACATGCTCTTACGTCTTATCATATTATGCAAAATCCAGAAGCTGGAGAACATAATACAAATACCGGAGAACACAAATGACGGTGGCACAAAATGCATACATTGTCATTTAAATCTTCTAAACGAATATCCGAATGAAAGAAAAGATTCGCTTGGAAAAAATGAATCTCATGCTGGCATTAGAGCTGCTGTGCCTGTATCACAACTAAAAGAAAAACTAATACTAATAATTTGAAGAAAAAGCACCTTAAAAGTCCCCACATCATATCTCAAAGGAAACTGGCATGGTGAACAAGTACACAAAGCATGGTATTAAGCCTTAATGAAAAGTTCATTTAACAAGAAAAAAATTCAAGTATGAACAGTTATTGAAACTCAAAATCTCAAGATGAAAAAGAAAAGTTAGAAACTTGTCGTCCACTGACCAGCAACAAGGAACGAGAAAGGAGAGGTAGCAAAGTTCAATTGACAAATAAATTTCCTCTGCAACATCTGAAGAGTCCTACTTCAGAAATCAGGTAAGAGATTTAATGCATTAACATCATAATGTAAATTTTCAAGATGATCAATTTTACCCTCCAAGACTAGAAAATTCACTTTATGCATCACTTTCCACTATCAAAATAAGTACAGCATTTATCCATTTGACTTTTAAAACAAGCACCTACTTCGGGACATTCTAAAATGGAAAGAGATACTGTTAAATTGGGAGGGTGGGAGTTTTAAGCTACTAAGACCTTGCAGTTCCTAGCTTAAGAGTGTATGTGTATGTGTATGTGTGCATGTGTGATAGTGCCTACTGGAGGGCCAATTGCAAATGAGATGACTAAAACCAGAAATCTACTGTGAACCTGGTCATGCGTATACCATCTTGCTTTAAACACATGAACCCGTATGAAAATACTCCTACTGAACTTCTCACCCTTATTCGCATTTGATTAGGAACAAACCAAAACCCTTGGCATTGGCTATGCCACTTTCTACGGTCGAATCAATACAGGGTCTCCCCCCCCCCCCAAAAAAAAATAGCAAATTTGTCCCAAAGCATTGCTTACGGCAAACAATTAATTAAAAAAGAAAACATCTTTGAGACGGAAATGTAGGAAGTATAGACTCATCAAGGAATATATAAAAAGAAAGATCTTCCGCAACACATTAGGCTATGATAAGAGGTAGAAGAAAAAGAACTTGGGACTTGCATAACCAGCTATTTAATTTCTAAAAACACCAACAAGTCCGTGAAAGAGAAAACGCGAAAAGGAAAGGTATTGTCTTTCAATTTCCAACCATCATGTTCATTCGGTTCCACATCAAACAAACAAAACGTTGAAGAAAAAGTACAAAACAAAGAAGAAAGAAAATTCCCAGAGCAGGAATCATGATGGATGGTAAAACCCTAATTAGAGTGCGAGAAAAAGAACAGGTACGAATAAGAGAATTAACCAGGACACTAGATGAAAACAAACAATAAGAAGCAGATATTAATAGGCACGCACGAACCTCTACAAGAAAAAGCCTTGGCGTTTGGCGACGTACGTTCGATTTCTTCAGGAACGGAACGGATGATTTTGGAAGGAAATTGTGCAAATTTGTGTGGTAGAGTATTGGAATCTTCTGTTTTTCATACAATGAAGATGGTTTGGGTAAATTTGTAAGAAACTGCGAAGCCCCCCAAGCCAAAGCCAAGCCTTGTTTTCTCGTTGCTTTGGGGAAATCAAGTGAGGTTGGAACTTGGAACCCACTCGAAATCTACATGATAAATTAGTAAGTTAGAATTTTATTTCTATACATTTTTTTTCTTCAAGTATCACACCACCTAATTTTGTTATATATTCAATTATTTAATATTTAATTAATTTATAATTTAATATAATTTTTATCTCATACATTATTCAATATACAGATGTTAAAAAATTATATCAATTTATGTATTTTTAAAAAAAATTGATGTTATTTAAAAAATAATAATAAATAAAAATTAATTTTAATTTTAAATAATATAAGTAAAAAAAATAACTTTAAATTTAATATAATAAAATTAATTGTTTAAACATTAAAATCTTATGTTTTATCATATTTTTAGACCCAAATTATGACCGGTATACATATATAATATATCAGAAAATCGTAAGCCTATGGTTTTTTAGAGTTTGGCTTAGCTTCGCCGCCTACAAGGTATTTACTTAGGTAGCATTTGGTAAACCCGTATTTTCAATTTTTTTTTGTTTTCGTTTTCTTTTTATGGTCAAAAAAAAATTAAACACATGTTTGGTGAATGTTTTTATTTTTTTTTAATTGTTCTGTTTAAAAAACAAGTCTAAAATATAAAAACATTCAAAATGATGTTTTTGAAAACATAAAAAAAAAACACACACACAAATCATTTAATGAGGTATGAGCTTCAATCCTTCTTAACAACAAAATATGAATTTTTTTCTTTAGTATATAAAGGGTCATTCTTTTTCACCTCTCATATCTCTGTTTCTCTCTCTCTGCTAAAGATGAAGCCGACCCCATACGAAGACGAAAAGAAGCCAAAGTAGAAGGATTAGACGTCATCTCCCCCCTATCCCTCTCTTGCTCTCACTCTCTCTCTTAACCTTCTCTATTTTGGTGGTGGTAATGATTTTTTGGGAGCGATGATGGATTTCGCTAGTGGTGGTGGATTTTCGGGGGATGGGGGTGGGTTGGACGGTTGTGGATTTTCGAGGATGGGGGGTAGCGTTGGGCGGCTGTGGGTTTCAACCGATTGGGGGTGGATTTGGGTGGCTGGGTTTCAGTCGATTGGAGGTGGGGTTGGGTGGTTGGTTTTCAGTGGTGATGGGTGGCTGGTGATTGGCTGTTGGTGGTTGGTGGAGGTGTTGAGGTGGTGATTTTTTAGGTAATACCAAACACATTTTTTATTTTTATAATTTTTTAAATATAAATGTTTATCGACACATGTTTTATATTTTTAATTGTTATCACAACAAAAATAAAAATTTGTTTAATTTTTTTTAATAAAAAAAATATAAAAATAAAAACGTTACCAAACGAACCTTACAAACAAACATAGGAGATATAGGAGATAACCGTTCTGATGTCCCGGCCCGGTCAACCGGATGACTGGACTCTCCAAGAGGATAACTGCCACATAGTGAGTAGATATGTCATTTTCTCTGTTGGATCCACGACGGTCCACGACCACGCTCAAACAGATCCCACATAACTGACCTGTCCAATAACTTCTAGCCACGTCATTTTGACATCCTGTAAAGTGTTAAATCCCTACACACCAGAGAAAAATCAAAGAAAAGTTTTGATAAAAAGTTTTGATTTGACAAAACAAAGCGCATCAACACACAACAGAACAAACCCTTTTTCCTCACTCACTCCCCTAAACAATAACACTAACACTAACACACATCCTCTCTCTCTCTCTCTCGTGGCTTGTCGGCCAATCATCTTACCTCAATTCTCTGCCACCGAAAAATCGCCGGAATCTGCTGTAGCCCGGTTTTTATCACAAAGGAGGGTTCGATCCGTTGGGAGGAACTTATAATATGATCTGAGTTCTTGTTGTATGTATTGCTACTGTTACACTTTTATATATCGCCTCTCAAGTTGAGAATTGGAGAGAGAGAGAGAGAGAGAGATGTATGTAGTTCCACCTCCGAAACACAACGATCCCATATCCGGATCGGATGGTTCACGGATTTACCAGATATGGAAAGGCAGCAATGTAAGTTTGTTTTGATGTTTCTAGCCTTTACTCTTTCTTCCCAATTTTTCTTTTTTCCTTTGTGTTACGTTGTAAAAAAGCTACCCACTAATGTTGCTAAGTTTTTTTTCCCTGTAATGTCACGACTTTGAATGGGGGTTGCGGAGTAGCAAAGTGATCAACTAATTTGACCTATGATGATTGGTCGTAGCTTTGGCTCAAATAGTGTTACTGAAGTCGTGGAATCAATGAAGCCCTTAATCTGTTTTTGTTAGAATCCTATGTTGTCACTACTGTCTGCTTGTGCTATCATTGGGAATCCACTAGAAAGAATTGTGGTTAGCCACTGGATTTTGAGTTATTCACAAAGAAATCAATGAAAACCTTGGCCGCCCCACTCTATCAATTGAACTAGATCACGAACTGTCAATGTTATATAAAAACTACATGAACAATTTGCTTTCGTTTGTGGGCGGAATGGTTGAAAATTGTCATTTATTAACTATGTTTTTTTCAGTTTCAACTCATGCATGGTGTCATGATCTTGATTCATCATCTATGTCTTACCTTTACCAGGTGGTTGTGGCAACACAGTCTCTCTGTTTACTTCTTCAAGTTACTATCAACCTAGTACTTGGTCTACTTTATTCTTTTCTACATGTTTATCTGTCTCATGCCACTATTTAATCCCGTATATGTTCTTCCATTAGCACTGATTTTTTTCCTTCTCATATTTTTATTATAAGCAATCTGTTCTGTGGTGAAAAAAGTACTAGTCATTTAAATTAGTCAAATTTTGTTTCCAATTCAACCCAGATGGCATAGTTGGTTAATTACAAAAGACCTCCTTGAAATTTGGATTATTTGCACATCACCACTTAATTATTATATGTTTCACTAGAATAAAGTGCAAATGTAACGGAATTTCTGAATTTTGACATTGTTTGGGCTGCATGTCCCAAAGAAGCGCATGAGATGTGAATGGGATGACTTTCAGTCACAAATAAGACAAGTTTGCCTTATTTAAAATTGTCCCAAAAATTTAAGTTTGTCTATATGTATGTATTTATGTGTGTATGTATGTATACACCCACACACATATTTAAAGAGAGATGGCATCTTATAAAATGCCTCTTTGTTGTTTTCCGGGTGCTTAACGTGCTGATCTCGGCTGGAAGGAAAGGAGCCTATCAAGTTATTTCGAGCCCAATCTAATGTACATGCAATGAAATTCAGTTCCCCTACTCAAATAAAACTCCAAGAAATGCATCAGTCTATAGTTTTAAAGTGATATGGCACAAATAAAAGCAAAACAAAAGTGACAAAGATCACATACTACGTTCCAGTATCTGCGCGCATACCTACCCCAATTGTCACTGAGCCTTACATCACCCTTAATCTCTTTTGCATGAGCCTGTGAACATCATGCAAAACATAACAAAATCAAGCTGTTAATTTTAAAACTACAGACCAAGAAACTACGACGTAAACTATTAACTGATTAATGATTATACCAATTCATTCCCGAAGTTTCAGACCAAGTTGATGATTTTTTGAGATATAGTAACATTTTGAATTCTACTTGCCTGTCTGATAATTTGTAGTGAACTGTGGGTGATTGTGGTGGAGTTTGATTGGTGTGTGAGTGGATGTTTTGTGGTAATGGAGCAAACAGTGGAGGGGGATTTGCAGGAGTGGAGCTATGGTTTTGGGGATGGGATTATGGTGGTTGGGAAAGAAGGTGTCATGATTTCATGTTTTTGGCCTAGTTGGCGTCACTAAGAAAGTTGAAACAAAAAGAGGTTATATATGTCTTTTTGTAGAAATTATTTCATCTGTTAGGATTTTCCCTTTCTTCACAAATAGGAGGTAGTTTAGTGAATTCCATAATAGTGGTATTTGCACTGTCTTTTTGTAAAAATAACTGTTTCCTCTGCCCTGATATTCCCTTTATGTCTTTGACGTTGAGTTGGTATTTGCACCTGAAAGCTTGAAGTCATTTTGAGAAGAGTGAATATGATATAGAGAAAGTGTTCATCATTGTAGCATATTAATAATTCTCATCGATTGTCGTTTTGCAGATATTTTTTCTTCAGGGGAGGTTTATTTTTGGACCAGATGTAAGATCTCTGGCGTTGACCATATTCCTTATTGTTGCCCCTGTCACAGTTTTCTGTGTCTTCGTTGCTAGAAAACTGATGGATGATTTTTCTTACCACTTGGGAATATCAATTATGGTTGCGGCGGTTGTATTCACTTTTTATGTAATCTCTATCTCTCTCTCTCTCTCTCTCTCTCTTTGTGTCACATGCACATAAATGAACAAGTTCTTACTACCTTCAATCCTTCTTTGAATATCTTGGAAGACTGGTTGATATTAGACACCCCTTTGAATAGTATATTGTTTTGGTTTGGTGCTTATAACACGGTATCCAGTCTTATACTAATTACTCTTTGGCATGGGGTGATGCAGACCCTTTTGTGTGCACATAATTCCTTTAAGAATTGGATGCTTAATTAGCAATAGACATTGTTCATAGGGTTCTTATGGCATGTTTATCTAATGCATTTGCTAACAATGATGCTTCCTCATTCATTATTTGGTTGAAACTAATTAGATATGGTTCAACAAACCGATAGTAATGACTGATAAGCTATTTGCTATCCTATTGTTTTTTATGATTTGAGTTAGGAGATGAGTTCAATAAGATGGTTCTTTTTGTCTAATGGAAACCAGTGGCTTTAGTGATGAGGGGTAATGTGGGTCCGATTAAAGGTGTTAGATGGACAAGATGAAGGCCTAAAGGAGCTAGGTTTGATATTATGAGAAATTGCATGATTACCTACAATGAACTAGAGCAACAAGTTAAACTTGCTATGTGTAATTGATGAACTGTATTTGGGAGTGATGATGTGCCACAATTCATTATGTGACATTGCACCGACTAAAGCCAATCTCCATTACAATGTTGGCCTTAACAGTTGACTGTATATTTTTTGCAACTGGTCGACTAGAATTTCACTGTGTACCATGAGGGACAAGTTTTGGTGCTGAAACTATTCTGATATTGGCATGCCCAATATGTCATTGATCTAGAGAGTAGAGTAGAGGTTTTGTTTTTGGGAGGAGCTTGTTTAGGTCTGGTGGCTGGTAATTATGATGAGTGGTTTTAATTTGTTCCATATTGGATGAGAGCTAATATTTTCTGGGAGGAGTATCTTTTAAGTTATGGCAGGAAGTGGTTGTGTGATATTGCGAGGACCTTAATAGTTGCTAATTTCCACAAGATATTGTAAAAGCTTTCTATTGTTTCTAGCTTGTTGACAAGAGAATCTAGCTTTCAAGGATAGATGTTAGGGGGTGGTTGTTTCTTGCTCATTAATTTCCTCATTTTTACTGCTTCTCCTTGGATAAGTAGGCCTGAAGACCTCAAATTTTTTATTTTTTATATTTTTGTTTTTTTTTGGGTGAATGTCTTTGGGTCCACTTTTGCCAAATTTTTACAGTTGGGTTGTCAACACTCCTTGAAGTACATTGGCATGACTTTTTTGTCCCAAAACCATGATGTCGAAAGGAGATTGGTCATTTAAGTCTCGGTGGTTATCAGTTTCTTTGGCTGCTTCATGAAGGTTGGTGACAGTATTTTCCTGTGAAACTATTTTTGTATTTTTCTGTCCAATCTAATTTACCTTTCTTTGTCTGATTCACTAACATTCTTTTTCTGGTGAAGGACTGATTCACTAACCTTGGTAAGATTTAAATAGAGGATTACCTGCTTAGAGGAGTGGGGCTGTTGGCCACGCTTAACTTGTGGACTTGTTTTCTTTTTTTCCAATTCATAGTGTAGTTTTCTATTCACCATGTCAATTATTTCTCGCTTAATGTTCATCATTGTCTGTATTGTTCACAAGTTTCTGGCTGTATTGGATGAACTGATCTGATCTGGAGGTTAATGCCACTAGTATCACCAGTACGTTTTTTGGGCTTTTGGTTAACTTTTTCAGGGGCTGCTGTGGCAGAATATCGTGGTGGGTCCATCATGGAATGGTTTCATTATAGAGAAACCAGCCTTGTAAATTTTGTTGAGTATTCCAAAATCGTACTTTGTTTCATTTTGTCAAGTCTGTTGTGTCACTCCTAGTGCCCCTTCCAACGTTAAGCGGCATAATGCTGAATCATGGCAGTGACCTGCACTGGTTGGCAACTGGCATGACATTGGAGGATAGATGTGCCAGTTGAGGGTGCCTTAAACAAGGAACTGCGTAGTACTTTATTTTTTGTCAGTATAAATGGGCAAACTTTTAGACTCGACTGAAGCACTAACAACCCATCTTGCACGCGTATCTGTCAAGGAAATAGTAATTTGAGATTTCTAAAGTTTTAAACTCTAGGCTAGTTGACATGTTGGGTTTCTCAGGTTTTAGTTCTTCTGCTGCTAACCTCTGGAAGAGATCCTGGGATCATTCCTCGTAATGCACATCCTCCGGAACCAGAAGGCTATGATGGAAGTGCAGACGGTGGTGGTCAAACCCCACAATTACGCCTGCCTCGTGTCAAGGAAGTAGAGGTTAATGGCATTACTGTGAAGATTAAGTATTGTGATACCTGCATGCTTTATAGACCTCCCCGCTGCTCACATTGTTCAATCTGCAATAACTGTGTTGAACGATTTGACCACCATTGCCCTTGGGTCGGGCAGTGCATTGGGCTGGTAAGATATGTATTTTCTTTACTATTTCTATGTTTATTATGTAGCATTACTGCTTCTTCTATGTGTTTTGTTGGTTGATTTTCATACACTTGCTTCTGTTCGGTGAACTATGAATTTGTTTTTTATTGAAGCTGTAACTGATGGGTGGAGCTTAATGAGCTTGAGCTTGTGGGAATTAATTTTCGTTTTGGGACTAGAAGAATTATTAATTGATAGAGAATAGACCTATTTTGAGACTGAAGAACATCCAAGGTTGTTCCTCATTTTACTCCCAATGCCTGGGCAATTAAAGTACTACTATACTGTTCCGTAGCTGGTCCAATCAGTTTATTCAGTTTCTGCATTAGCTTACCTAGAACGTGCACAAAAAAAAAAATGATCAAACTACAGCAAAAAAGCATAATATCTCAAAACAGTGCGCCAAGTTCCCAGAAATATCGGTTGTGGCTTTGTCAGCCAAACCTTCACTTACCAGTTACTACACTTTTCTCTAAGGCATGCAGTGCTAGCTCTCTGAAACATTTAATCATTACTGAAATTAAAAATCCAAAATTGTGAGTAGGATTTTCAAAAATTTTTTTTGGTCATCTAAATACTATACAATGTCTTTGCAACTTTAGTTTTCTTGTTAGAAGTTCTTACTACGATGTGCTTGGTTCCATAAATCTCTGTGCATGTGGTGAAGGGTCAATTGAAACCCTTGATTTTCATGAAAGAGTAACCTCAGATAACATGGCTGGCTGACAGCCTCTAAATATGAATTACTATCAGGCATTCACCATTTGGTTTGACAAATTTCAAGTTTCCAAAATTCAATCTACATTTAAGCCATTAAGTTCAGTTATATCTGTCATCAGGATAAACATTGTTTCTCCTTTTTTAATTTTTCATTAATTAATGGCTGACTGGCTTTATCATTGGTCTGGATGACAAATTATCTGAAACTATCATTGTGACACTTGACCTATTTCTCACTTAGTCAAGTCAAACTTTTATCTCATGGGCAAGAATTAGAGATTAGACAAGACCGAACGAACATCCACCAATATATTATCAATATTTTCTTCCTGATTTTGTTCACTAATCATCTTAGGCCTGGCAAAATTGGATCGTTGATCTGTATTTACTCTTGTAAATAGTAGGATTCCCTTATTTTTGGTTTGGAGAAAATTAATTCCCTATATATATATAGTCTCTAACAATTGTTGAATCTGTGACATTGTTTTAATCTGAACCTTTGACAATTTGGGTGCAGCGAAATTATCGATTCTTCTTCATGTTTGTCTTCTCGACGACTCTTCTTTGTGTATATGTTTTTAGTTTCTGCTGGATCTATATCGAGAGGATCATGGATTCAGAGGAAACAACAATATGGAAAGCAATGATCAAAACCCCTGCCTCCATTGTCCTAATAGTTTACACCTTCATATCAGTGTGGTTTGTTGGTGGTCTTACTGCCTTTCATCTATATCTCATCAGCACAAATCAGGTAAGAGCTCGAACTGTCTGATGTCTGAAGTATTTGGTGCCGTTGGTTCAAATTTTACAAATACTTGTTTTTTAGAGAAATAATTATATATTTTTTTTGTGAACAATAGGAATTCTTTCTGTGTTGTGTTTTTGCAGACCACATATGAGAATTTTAGATATCGATATGATCGAAGAGCAAACCCATATAACAAAGGAGTGGTGCAGAACTTTATGGAGATATTCTGCATCAGTATCCCTCCGTCGAAGAACAATTTCAGGACAAAGGTTCCAAGGGAACCTGAGTTACCAGCTCGGTCTGTTGGTGGGGGTTTTGTTAGTCCAAACATGGGCAAAGGTGTGGAGGACATAGAGATGGGCAGGAAAGCAGTATGGGGAGACATTGGGGTAGATCACCACGAAGAGCGACTTAGTGAGAATGATGGGTTGAACATTAAGGATGGTGGATTAGGTGAAATGTCCCCCGAGTTAAGGACGACTCAAGTTGAGGGGAATCGTGCTGGAATACATGCCAGGAGATCCAGTTGGGGAAGGAAAAGTGGGAGCTGGGAAATGTCTCCTGAAGTTCTTGCTTTGGCATCTAGAATGGGAGAAGCAAACCAAATGGGTGGGAGCAGTAGTAGTAGCAACTTGACAACCTCCCAACCCGCAGAACCTAAGTAAGTTGTAATGGGACAGAGAGGATTGAAAGAGAGATTTGATTTGGCCGTCTGAAGCGGGTTTTATTGAGGTCTGATGCGTGATGATTCAATTTACGTGTGCATTATGTGGGTTGGTCTTGCTTTGACAGGGTTGATTTTGTCATTATGCTGCTTTAGGAAGGAGTGGTGCGATGTTCTGCGCGAGAGTTGCNAGCAAACCAAATGGGTGGGAGCAGTAGTAGTAGCAACTTGACAACCTCCCAACCCACAGAACCTAAGTAAGTTGTAATGGGACAGAGAGGATTGAAAGAGAGATTTGATTTGGGCGTCTGAAGCGGGTTTTATTGAGGTCTGATGCGTGATGATTCAATTTACGTGTGCGTTATGTGGGTTGGTCTTGCTTTGACAGGGTTGATTTTGTCATTATGCTGCTTTAGGAAGGAGTGGTGCGATGTTCTGCGCGAGAGTTGCTTTCTTCAGCTATGATTTTGTATTTAATACGTGGAATTAGTTAGAGTCTACTAATTGTTCTCCTTCCCCTCCTTTGAGCGATAACGTTGCTTATATATATATATATATATATGCATGCACCTAATGATATGCTGTTCATAATACTGAAGCCCCAACCCATATTCTGATCATGCGGAAAGTGCATGCATCCCTGCAGCCAGACAAGTTGATATCATGCGAATTTTCATGTTCTTGTATTTTGCCTTTTTATTTGCTTGCTGTGGCAAATAAAAAGTGCTATGTGACAGTTAATTTGCCCAGTCACAATTTGCTCAAAGTCAAGCAAACAGCCCAACTCGGTCGAAGTTTGGGGTTATGCTGCTATGCATTGTAATGTCTACCAACAAGCTGAAAAAAGTCATTATGTGAGCATTGCTCAACAGGCTTTAAAATTGACTTGTTGAATTTCTAGCGGAGAGAAGTATTGAATTTAAACGATTTTTTATTTTATCCAAGCTGATATCCATAGTCTGCCAAGCCAACAAGTTTATCGAATTAATATGGATCAATATGTGATTGTTAGTTTTAGNCAGACTCTATTCATAGTCTGCCAAGCCAACAAGTTTATCGAATTAATATGGATCAATATGTGATTGTTAGTTTTAGGACAGCATCATATTGCCAAGTAATCTGAATTGATGTAGTGGATGGAAGGTCCTAGCCTAGCCTAGCCTAGCCAGTCAGTTTGTGAAGAAGGCCCATCCANATTGTTAGTTTTAGGACAGCATCATATTGCCAAGTAATCTGAATTGATGTAGTGGATGGAAGGTCCTAGCCTAGCCTAGCCTAGCCAGTCAGTTTGTGAAGAAGGCCCATCCATCCTACAAAACTTGTCCAGTCCAGACAACCTGTGTTTTCCTTGCCCTTTTGCATTCAGCTACACAATTACTTCTTGTGTTTTTTTTTTTGGCCCAAGACTAGATGTAAAAGTGACAAGTCACGAGGGAGGGAGGGAGGGTTTATCTATTATTATTATTATTATTTGGTGGGTAAAATAAATTAATGTTCACACTTTATTGACCAGAACACTTTCTGTCTATCTATCTATTGCAAGGCCAATAAATAGTGTAATAGTAGTAGTGGAAGTAGTCCTCACTTTTCTCACAGCGTATTGTCACTTTCAAGGACACACGACAAAGTCCAAGACAGTAGTTGCCATCTCTCCTTTGAGGATTCGAAATTTACAATTCAACCTTCTGTTNCGTATTGTCACTTTCAAGGACACACGACAAAGTCCAAGACAGTAGTTGCCATCTCCTCTCCTTTGAGGATTCGAAATTTACAATTCAACCTTCTGTTTAAACTAGTGTTATTAGAATCAAATCGAATCGATCGATCGGACCGGTTCAATCGTGAACCGGGATCTTAATCGGTCCGATTCCTTAGTTGAACCGCTTAAGAAAGCGAATCTGCTAAAAATTGAAAAATCGGCCGATTTTTAACAAAAGTCGATTTTTAAAAATTAAATNTCCTTTGAGGATTCGAAATTTACAATTCAACCTTCTGTTTAAACTAGTGTTATTAGAATCAAATCAAATCGATCGATCGGACCGGTTCAATCGTGAACCGGGATCTTAATCGGTCCGATTCCTTAGTTGAACCGCTTAAGAAAGCGAATCGGCTAAAAATTGAAAAATCGGCCGATTTTTAACAAAAGTCGATTTTTAAAAATTAAATTACATAAATAAATTTTTTGCCCTAAATTAATAAATAATTTGATTTTTTTTAACCTTATTCTTGAAAAAATTATAAATGACACCCTTTTTTTTTATTTTTTATAATTTACTTGAACCTCTTTACTTTGCTTTAAAATACAATAACTCCAATTTTGTTACTTAATTTTATGACAAATTTTATGTATTTTATATTTTTTAGCTAAATTATTAAGTTTTATAATTTTTATATATATATTTTTATTATATGACCGGTCTGACTAGTTGACCCAACAGTTAAACCAGTGAACCATTGATCCGATCCGTTTGTCAGTTTAATGACCGGTCCGATTCTGATAACACCGGTTAAAACACTTATTTGGATTGAGATGTTTGTTGTGTTCTGTTCTCTTTAACAACAACTGTCCAGACTTACATTGTTAAAAAAATAGAGAAAAACGTGGGGGAGGGGTGGTTGTCAACTGTATTAACAGGGCTTAAGGTACACTATTTTGTATTTTATTTTATTTTTACCAGTAAAGCATATTTTTAACCCATATATTAGTCAAATAAAATTAATAATTAATTGTATTGTGGTAAAAACCTTCTATTCTTAGAAAAATAAATAGGTGTATGTTGTCTGAAAATTTTATTAGATACTTAATAAGAAGCACGCTAAATAATTTTTAAATAATTACTGAAAATCAGTTACTTTATAATTTGTATTAATTTCTGACCAAAAAAAAAAAGAAAAAGAAAAAATCATTTGTATTGATTTAGTATGTAAAATTTAATTAAAATTATTGGGGGTAATAATAACATTGATGCGTGTTAGATAAGGGATGATGTTACACTGTCACGTGATATGAATGTTTAACCCTCTTTGCTTCTTGACTGGGCTGCCACAGGCACAGTTTTTGACTTTTTGGCCGCGTCCTTTTATGTCTCATAACAGTCCTTGAAACGTTCGTCAAACTAAAGCAATTCCTAGTCAAGGAAGGAGTTCGAGTCCGAATAGGAATTGGACTTCCTTCTCTCTCTAGTCTACTCTCTATATCTATCTATCTATCTATATATCTATACTATATATAAAGTAACGCAACGCCAATCATTTCCTTCAAGACAGTCCACAAGGTCTCCAAGCACCCTTCAAGCCATTTCTCTCTCCCTCTCTCATATTCGATTCATTTCTCTTATCCGAAGACAAGATGGGTTGTTGTTTCTCTTCATGGATCTGTTAGCTTAGCTTAACCCAACTCAACTCAACTCAACTCAACGTGGTTGAGACTCGATCGAGACACAGACAAAGCTGTAGAGGGAGATTCGACATTTCCGGAAATGGAGATGTCAAACTCTTTTAGATATATTGGAGGGATGAAATTGCCGATTGGGTTTCGATTCCATCCTACTGATGAAGAGCTGGTGGTTCACTACTTGAACCGCAAGGTCTGTTCTTTGCCATTGCCTGCCTCAGTCATTCCTGAGTTGGATGTTTACCAGACCAATCCCTGGGACTTGCCAGGTTAGTTCATGCTCATCTTTAGAGTTTAAACTTATTTTGTTTTTCCAGATTTGTTATTGAAAATATAAATAAGAAGCATTTCATGCTTACCTTCATTGAATTTAGTGGCATAATATGTGTATATGAGCTAGCATCAATGTCGTCAAACATATATATGGGGTTAATTTTATTTCCCTTAGTTGATGACCACGCATATAATAAGTTTGCATCAAATCCGATTCTTATTCATCTTCTTCTTCTCGTTGTTCCTTATTCTTTTCTGCTGGGGAATTAAGGTGATTCGGAGGAGAAGATGTATTTCTTCAGCAAAAGAAGAGGGAATGTGAAAAGATGCGGCACCACTACTTTCATTAGTGGTTCTGGGTATTGGAAGGCGATTGGCAAAGACAAGCAAATTTTAACCCCCGGAAGCAGCCAACCGGTTGGGATTAAGAAATCGCTTGTATTCTACCAATTGGGGATAGGGAGGCGCCCTCGCTGCCCTCGTCCTCGTGGGTTTAAAACTCGTTGGGTCATGCATGAGTATTGCCTTGTGGGATCTGGAACCACCCCCCACTACTCTACCCAGGTGTATATATATATATATATAGATATTGCCAGTTCAGACTCCATTTACTTCCCATAATTTCTATGTTCTATTTGTCTAATTAATGGTTTTGTTCCTTAATTCTGTGTGTACTTAGAAATTGATGATGCAAATGGGAGATTGGGTTGTCTGTCGCATATATCAGAAGAAAAGAAAAGCCAAAAAAGATGGGGTCAAAACTCAGTACTGGAACGGCAGTATGAATACGGCGGACATGCTAATTAGGCCCAGTAATAGTATTATTGATTTGTTGATGGAAGACAGCACTGATGAGTTAGGCCCGCCTCAGCCTTCCGCATCATGGTCAAGTGGGATCACTGAGGTCTCTTCTGATCATGATGATCAATTAGATGATGAGGAATCAAGCAGTGCTGCTATACGTTAGTTTTTTTTTCTCGTACGTTCGTGTTATTGTATGATGGAGAGATAGGGTTCAAAGCAGCCCCCATTTGAAGTTGTTGTATGCGAGAAATTATTACTTACGCAACATTTTTTGTGAGACCATTAAGTTTACCTTATGAAGATCAAGACTGCATTTTATCCTCTCAAATAATTTTTTCTGTCATATTCCAACTCGGACAGACTTTCACTAGATATTTTTTTTTTAATTATGCCAAACAAATATATGGTATCTGGTTAGTTATTATTAGTCCTTGTCTGCTTGCTTTTTTTCAATCTCTCTTGCCTTTTTCAAATTGGAAAGAATCATGGTGAGAAAAGAAAAGAGGCATCACTGAGTGTTGCCTAATATCTGGACCTTTTTTTTTTTTTTTTTTAATTTATAAAAAAGGCAAATACTTTTTTGAGAGAAAGATCACGCAAAGATACACAAAAAAGGAGAGGCATCCAAAGAATTGAGAGAGAGAGAGAGAGAGAGAGAGAGAACCGCATACATATGAGTTGTTATCTGATGAGAATTTTTGGTTAAAAGAGATCCCCAAGCATAAGAACATGGGCAAGAAAGCGATGGTGGCAAGTAAGCATCGGCACATCACATGTGATGGGGGGTCATAGGCATCTTTCAAATCAGAAAGAAATAAACAAGAGTACAACTTCTTTTCCCCTAATAAATAGGTTCCGTGGGTGGAAACTTTTGATCCACTAAATCTCACTTTTCAAACTGTAATAATTGGTCGAACCAAAGATAGAAAAAAGGGTCCTCATCTGTCTCCAATTGCGTAGCGTGCCCCAACTCTGCATAATTTATAAGCTTAAAATGGTTAATCCATGTGTATGATGTTGTTGGGTTCTCCTCCTAATTAAAGAATGCCATTGCTTGTGTTGGTACAGAGAACAAGGTAGGTTGTTCTTAAAAACTTGCAGACTTGGATACCTTCCTGACCAAAAAATTAAAAATAGTGCAAACCCTCATGGGGTTTGAGAATAAGATTCGCTATGTCTGCCACGAAGGGCAGACATCCAATGCTTAAGAATCGACAAATCCATGTTCCACCTCCCAAAACAAGTAAATTAATGAATACCCTAAATCTATTAAAAAGGAATTGTTCAAAACATGGTCACCTTAGATTCATTTTTGTAATAGCTCATAAATCAAAGATATCAATTAAGTTCATGCGATAGTCAAATTTTTAACGTCTAAATTCATGTTCTAGTCTACACTGTTGTTGGGTCAAGTTTATAGGTTATAAGTTGCTAAAATATGGTTAAAGAAATATGTTCATAAAAAGAAAAAAGAATAATTTCAACCAACTCTCTATGTTCTTTTTTTTAATTAGTCAAACAATAAAAAACTCTCAAACTTACTTTCGATTTCTCATTTCACCCAAATGACTCTTCAAATGTGAAAAATCATTTAATCTCTTTAAATTTTCTCCATATCTCTTTCTCTATATATATGTTACAATCCTCTTTAAATTTTTAGAAATTAGTAAAAGTTAGGTAAAATAATTAGTTAAAACAGATAGCGTGATTAGAGTGAACTTATAAAAATAATTTTTTAAAATAAGAAATGTAATATTTAAATAAATTTTAAAAAATAAAAAATAAATTGAATTGGAGTTACTGTAAGACGGGTGAGCTAGAGACATCAAACATCTGTACCACGTTCAGTGCGCGAATAAAGGACGGCATACAGAAAATGTGCAGGAGACTAATAAGAGGAGTAGGACTCTGCGGTGATGAGAGATTCAAATGAAATAATTAAGGAGGAGTTAGGTCTGGTCAACCTGCCATGGCAGAGTGGGAAAGGGCAATACAGTCCACAACGAAGGAAGATAAAGCAGCGTAGCTGATGTGCTTGCTTGTGACAGGGGTTTTGGAATCATCGATGATAATAATAATAATGCTATTTAGAATTCAATAGACTACGACCGGAGAGGTACTGGTGTAGACGATCCGGATTGGATTGGATCGGATTGTGGCGTAAATTGCTGACTTTACTGCCGCAGTTTTTGTCAGTCAAGTAGGCCTATGGCTATGTGGTAGGCCCATAAAAGAACTCAAGAGAATAACAACTTACAGCTACCTGAATGAAAAATATTATTTAGACTTTATTTAGTAATTTTATTTAAAAAAATTTTGATGCATAATTATTAGATTGATTATTTATGAGTCCTATTTAATATTAAAATTTATAATTAATTTAATATTTGTATTGAAATCATATCATTAATTTCTAAAATAAAATTTTTAAATAAAATCAATATAACATTGCTGCCATTAAAAATGACGATGGATGTAAGAGTTGGATTGACAAACTGCGTTTTTTGTAATGTCGTCTCCCGACCAAATTGAGTTGTGAGGGAGGGTTGCTGTCAAACAAAGAGGGTTGCTTGCTAACTAAACTATGCAACCACGAACAATATCCCTTTCCACAAAGAGAACAATAAACACACTTAATTATGTCCGACCGAGAATGCATGTGAACTAACATGGTGTGGGGACGATCGAATTGGTTCCGTGTGTGTGTGTGTGTTGTGGGGGGGAAGCTTTAAGCTTTGTTATACTTAGACAGAGCATATTTGACCATCTCCCCCACCAAAACCCCCAAGTCTTTATTTATGTTTCTTCCTTTTCGGGGATGTCAGGGGGAAGAAAAATCTTGCTACAGATCTGAAACAAAGTGTTTCCTGTATGACTGATAACCTCTTCTCATGGAATAAGTATTCTCGTGCATAACTGGGAACTAGATTTGGTGGATCTAGAACTTCTATTTCCTCTTTCGTGGGAAGCTTCAGCAGCAAAGGAGGTGAATGTGGGAATAAATCACATTATCTGTCCTTTCTCCCTGCAACTTTAGAACTAAAGAGTGAGGGTGGCTAGCCCCTTTGTCATCAATGCCATAGTGGATGTAAAATATTNGCTTCAATCATATCTAAATCTTAAAATTTTAAGGGCCCTTTTGGTATCGCAATACATGATTACTTCCACAATAATAGGTTCAAACCACATTTGTGAAAATTACATATATAGATATGATAAAACATGATATATGATTATCACCATATTAAAAAAACATAGAAATATACATGTTACTTTAAGGTTGATGTCAACTCATGAAAAAAGAAGATCAAAAGCCTTCATAACAACAAACCCAACTACCCAAGCCTGACCCTAGAAAATTTTGAAGCCAGCCCAATATGTAATTGTTTGGGTTTTGTTGTTTCCGGGATTATAAGCTCCACCCTTTTTCTCACCATACAGAATAGCCATAAGTTGGAGGTTAATAATGTATCAAACAATATGATTTTCAGTGACTGTATGCAGTGATGTCATCTCAGTGAATATGTCTAACAATGGTGGTTATAAGTTTACTAGTTATTGTCTTTGTTTAAAGGTATGAAGTAGTAAAAAAAATAGTTAACAATAAATATATTTATATGCATACTCAAAATCAAATCACAAACATAAATGAGAGAGAAATGAATTTAAGCATTGACTATAGTACGAGTAAGCGATGACAATGGTGGGTGGAAAATACTGATACTAATGGTTATGATGGGCGGTTATGATTGCAATGATGGTGGCAACCGTGTGTACAATGGTGATGATGGATTTTTAGCAACGATGGTAATAGTGGCAGTTATGAGTGACGACGGTGGTAGTGATAGGCGACAGTGATGGTAGATGACAGTGATGGTGATGGTGATGGTGATGGTGATGACTAGTGTTTCTAAGCGATAATGGTGATGATAGTAGATATGATGGGAGGTGGGTGGTAGTGAGTGGCAATGGTTGGTGGGGGTAAGGGTGGGTGACGACGATTGTGGGCAAGGACAAGTGATGGTGGGTACGGACGGTGGGCATTGGTGATAGCAATTGGTGATGAATGCACTATTGTGGTGGTGACGATGGGGCAGTGAAGGTAGGGTGGGGCTAGTAGGGGTGGCAGTGGGGTAGTGGACCTGGTGGTGGCAGGGTGGCCATCTTGTATCTTGGATGATGCAAGTGTAAAATCTTGGTCCCTTCCCCTTAAGATTGAAATCCCTGGTCCGCCTCTCATTCTCACTCTTTGTTAATGAAATACTTATATTGAACCAAGGATAAAATGGTCATCTTGTATCTTGGATGATGCAAGTGTAAAATCTTGGTCCATCCCTCTCTCTTTTATCTGTTTGAGTAATTCATAATTTATATCCTTAAATTATGCAAATAATTTTTTATTTGTTCTCAGAAGTTTCAATTCAATTATTTTATGTAGATGTCATAAAACTTGCCTATACCAAAAAATATATCTCACGTTCTATCTTCTTCTTCTTCTTCTTTTTGGGTTTGTTATCCTTTTTTTTTTTTTTTTCAAAATCAAATGAAATAAGGAAGGTTTTCTAACCTAGGAGTAAAAATTTACAAGCAGACAAATATAACCCTTTACTCGAGTCAAGTGTTGGTCACGCATTTTCATTCCATCAGGTGACCAACATATGATGCTGAAATTAGAGTTTGTTTGCTAGGGTTGCCCTCTTAATTGCTTGAGTTAGTTGTACCGAAGATCCTCAAAGTATAGAATTTATTTTATTTTAATTATAATATTTCAATTGTATTATTTTAGTCCTTGAAATATTAAATATGTTTTATTGTAATCTCTCAAACAAACAATATCCAAATNGAGATTCTCAAAGTATATAATTTATTTTATTTTAATTATAATATTTCAATTGTATTATTTTAGTCCTTGAAATATNAAGATCCTCAAAGTATAGAATTTATTTTATTTTAATTATAATATTTCAATTGTATTATTTTAGTCCTTGAAATATTAAATATGTTTTATTGTAATCTCTCAAACAAACAATATCCAAATTACTAACGGTTTTTATTATAAATTTATCACGTGATATTTAAATATGGGTAAAAAAAAATAATTTGGATAGCTTAATTTTGACAAAAAAATGTGTAGTATGAGTAGTTTTTTTATCAAAATTTAGATAACTCATATCAAATCTGTATAATTTGGATAACACTTTAACCAAAATTTGGATAAAAATTTGATCAAGAATTATTCAAATTATTTTTTTACTCATATTTAAATATTAGGTGCTACATTTATAATAGACCANATATGAATAACTATTGATCAAAATTTAGATAACTCATATCAAATCTGTATAATTTGGATAACACTTTAACCAANGTATGAGTAGTTTTTTTATCAAAATTTAGATAACTCATATCAAATCTGTATAATTTGGATAACACTTTAACCAAAATTTGGATAAAAATTTGATCAAGAATTATTCAAATTATTTTTTTACTCATATTTAAATATTAGGTGCTACATTTATAATAGACCACATAAAAATATATTTAATATCTTAAAGACTAAATAACTAAAATTAGACAAACTTTTACTTTGAGATAATTAATCCTCAACTTTAATTTACTCTTTTATTTTTTTTTTTCCAATTTAGTTCCTCACTAATCGGGCTCTTCGGAGTCTTCATTTCATTCCCCTCTCTCGAAATAAACACTCATACTTCCATATTTTTCCGAATTATTTGACATGAAACCTGTGGAAAAGCTGCGAAACTTCGCACTTCACAAAAGCGATGCGAAGGAGAAGAAAGAACATCAACCTTCAGCGCATTTGGATGGGGTTGCTCAGGTGGCTTATTGTGTTGTTATCTCCGACGACTACTGTGTTCTAATTGGAAAGGTAAACACATGCGAAAAAGTGAATCTGAACATTAGATTAGAGTTTTTCATTCGTGTTTTTTGCGACTAATTTGTTTGCTTTAGAATTCGCATTCTGGTGTGCTTTTCCCGGTAAATTATGTAAAATATTGTGGCAAAACTGAATTGATTAATAATTATGCGACGCAAAGCTCAAAATTGCATTACATTTGCAGTAATTTTTCAAGGACCTTTAAAAATTGAGTTATACTGATAAGTTGTTTCTGTCTAAAGGATTGTGAAAATCGTAAAGCAATCTCTCTTGCTAAAATATATGAAAGAATGTGATGTTTTATCTACGTGTCACCATTCACTCCTTGATCCTGCTGTTTGAAGAAGCACTCTTGTCCATAACACTAATGCTTTCGGAAACACAATGAGGCTACAGAAGTTAAAAGATAATAGCGAATGCACACTCATTACCACCTTAGTATTTTCAACTTTTCCATGTGCCAACTGTGGCTTCAGCTTTTTTGTTTTTTTTGTTTTTATTTTTGCCTAACCAAAATTTTCAGGTATTAACCTCGTTAACACATTGTGNACCTGTGGCGATAGCCTCATACACTAGGCCATCTTTTATATGTGCCAACTGTGGCTTCAGCTTTTTTGTTTTTATTTTTTTATTTTTGCCTAACCAAAATTTTCAGGTATTAACCTCGTTAACACATTGTGAANCAACTGTGGCTTCAGCTTTTTTGTTTTTTTTGTTTTTATTTTTGCCTAACCAAAATTTTCAGGTATTAACCTCGTTAACACATTGTGAAAATGTGCAGATATGAGCCATATTGCTATGATTTACTGTTCTATGGAAAGTTGTTTGAGGTATTGTTACTCAAATTCATACCCATGCCTCACAAATGCCATTATACCAAGGCACTATACTTCTAGTCCCCTCTATTCTAAAATACAAGTTCAATTTTTTTAATTTATGTTTATACCTAGTCTACCCTTCTAGTACCCTCCATTAAGGGAGACAAAACATTTTTCCCCGATGAAATCAGAAGATCACGTGATGATNGACAAATGCCATTATACCAAGGCACTATACTTCTAGTCCCCTCTATTCTAAAATACAAGTTCAATTTTTTAAATTTATGTTTATACCTAGTCTACCCTTCTAGTACCCTCCATTAAGGGAGACAAAACATTTTTCCCCGATGAAATCAGAAGATCACGTGATGATATGAGTAGTAGTCAATATAGATGTAACTAATGTAAAATTTCTTGATAAGTCTGTAACCTAATAGGACTTATCCATCTTACAACATTTATGATTAATAATCTTAAGTCGAATATGAAGAATTAGGTCCCATTTTTGTCTTGTTTAACTGTTTTGACATTTTAGCAAATTAATCTTCCATTTGTATCTTCTGTCAGCATTTTCAGAGTCACTGCACGAAACGGGGACCTGTTTACTAGAAGCAACTGCACTGCATGTTGATGGAGAAAGTGGTATGTGAATTAACTTTCATTGGCTTGATAGTTGCCTGGGTTATTGCTTGGCACATAAATANCTGTTTTGACATTTTAGCAAATTAATCTTCCATTTGTATCTTCTGTCAGCATTTTCGAGTCACTGCACGAAACGGGGACCTGTTTACTAGAAACAACTGCACTGCATGTTGATGGAGAAAGTGGTACGTGAATTAACTTTCATTGGCTTGATAGTTGCCTGGGTTATTGCTTGGCACATAAATAGTGGCAGTGACTTCGTTTGTTTGATTTTTCTTGGCTCTGATTCGAAGAAAGAAATTGTAAATTTTAACCAAAAGAGAAAAGAGTAAATAAAAATACCCAAATGGCATCTTCATTTTTACACATGGGTGTTGGTGATTATAACCTTGCAGTCATATGTTCAGTTTCAGACTCTTCACCGATATAATGTTCTCACATCCCTTGCAACAATGGTTGTTTTTGCAGTTAGATCAGGTGGATGCTCCATTTCCTCGAGCTTCAAAGTCAGAGGATGCAGTGGTGATAAAACAGCATTCCTTTTGAATTGTCATTGAAACTTAATTTTTCAGTTTTGAAGGAAGTAATTTGTCATGTAACCATCATTTATGAGATAATCAAATTACATTTTCTTCAATCTTTAGGATTGTTAAGTTTCTCCAAAACAATCTTGAAATGGGTTGGCATTGTTATAGAACCATGGTTATTTTTTCTACTTGTCCATAACTTATGAAATTATGATTTCGTCTATTCTTTGAGGTTGCAAGTGTCAACTATTTTGTGGCTTCTACAATTATTATTACACTCTGTTTTCTGCAGATAAATCTTGGCAGAAACCAGGGGGAAGGTTCTCAGGCAGCAGTGTCGGGTGGGCAGCCATTCTTCTCCAGTATTTGCATTTTGCAGAGAAGTTTAATTTGATCCGGCTGAAAGGACAAGAGAAATGCGACCATCCACGACGAAGTTTCACACATGTGCTACCTACTCCAGCTGATGCAAAACGTCCAAATTCAAGAATAAACACTGCTGTCATCCAATCAAATCCTACTAGCCTTGGTGGAAGCAGCCGGAATTTATGGAATTCATCCCCACTGGACACTGATATGCCTGAGAAAAATTTTATGGATGATAACTTGTCAGTACCCACTAAAAATCACAGTTGATTGCCAAAGAGAGCAACAATAACCACCTCTCTGTCGGACTACCCCTTCTTTTGGCCGATGCACCTTCCCTCGCAGACTGTGATGTTATAGTGCTTTTGATAGAAAGTCAGAAGACAGGCATTTTCTGATCCATTAGCAAGTAAACCATGGTCCACCAAACCTTCTTTATCTACCAGTGGCCCCATTACCACAACTGGTTTTCCCCAACTGGTTTCTGGATTGATTGCTAGAGAACAATTCCTCAGTATTCTTCATCTCCAATTTTACCTCGCAGTGCTTCACCTCCGCTTGTATCTTCTCTCAAAATAAGTGACCTTCATGAGCTCTCCAGGCCCCCTGGCAGTTCAGCATTCAAGCCAGCAAGTTCTTCTGGGGTGATTGGGAACTCTGCCCCATTGTTCTTCAGAAATCAAGATGTTTTTTCCAACAAATAAAAGCCATCACGGGTGTCAAATGCATCATCTTCACTTCCTCCTCCTCCTCCATTAATTTTTCAGCACAGTTTCTCCATACCCAGTAGCAATTGCAATGGCTAATGCGTGTCTAACATATTGGAAACCCCTCGAATTCCAGACATGGCTAGAGAAGTAGCTTCACCTCCAATGGTGCCTATTCCCTTTCAAACATGAAGTCATTATCAGCTATTTCAAAAGTAACCTCGGACCCTCTGCAGATCAGAGGTAATTTAGATACAGTATCTAGTTATCTTCACTTGCAATTATTCCTTATATAATGGATAATGGATAATGGATAGTGGAAGGCTCCTTTACAATTGTTGACATTCATGAGAACCACTGGGTCATTAGGAATGCAAAACCATAGTTTGGCTGGTGCTGTTGTGATCCCACATGCAGCATGGACTTTAGTGTTTCATGTGGCTTATATTTAAATTAGTTATAACTCGTGTCTGTCTGAAGGTACGATAAAACATAAAATTCGAGTATCTAAAAAATCAATCCCACTATATTAATAATATCCGAGCAAAATATGGTGATGCAGAAGAAACTATGTTGCATATTTTGTCAACATTAATATCCATTGCTGTGCAGCCCTTTCCTTTTTTTTTTTTTTTTTTTTTGGTTCACTTCACGGAGTCATCACGGCCCAAGAGGATTGTCACGTTGGCCCAATCCATTCTGTAAGCTGTCATGGGATGGTTGGCCCACATTAAAGTGAGGGTGCCTTATATTTGGGTCTTTGCAAATTATGGCACCTTTCCCTTCCAAACCTTTTAAGTGGGAGGCCAATTAATTGTTTAAACGATAAACTGCCTGTATAATGTAATACTACCACCAACTGTCTTATTGGCATATTTTCTCTCCGCCTTGCAAGTGTAGAGGTCAGGACGCTTGTTTATTTAATTGAAATACGTTTGGTTTGATTTACTTTACTTGAAAGAATATAAAAATAATTTAATCTTTAATCGAACAGTAAAATTATAGATGTGAATATAACAAATCTATGGAAAAAAAGATTATGTGACCATAAGGAATGGTTGTATTATTGGTATGGTCATTGGAAGCCGTTCGTTCGGTAAGCTTGGTTGGTGTGGCTTGGCTTGGCTTATAAACTACCTTTTCTCTCAATTAAACAAAACCATTTTTTTACCAAGAATCCAAAACTTTTTTAAAAAATTAGGGCCCTAAGTTTATTTCTACCAATTTAATGGCCTTTTCTAAAAGAGAGACAAAAATCTTTCTATTAACCACTATTCTTTTAATTTTTAGGGGTGATTTAATAATTAAACTTGATATTTGATAATTCTGATTTTTCAATGTAATTTATTTTCATACTCTTTAAGGGTCAATTACTCTTATTTCTCAAGGACGTATTTTAATTTAACTCAAGTCAGGGTGACAACCACTAAACTTTGAAAGAATAATCGATATAAAACTGAACAATGCATAGTTAACAAAAAATACACTATNCTTATTTCTCAAGGACGTATTTTAATTTAACTCAAGTCAGGGTGACAACCACTAAACTTTGAAAGAATAATCGATATAAAACTGAACAATGCATAGTTAACAAAAAATACACTATCCTTATTTCTTTCTTTTATTTATTTATTTTTGGCTATTTACAGCCTGAAAATTCCGGTTCAAAACGGTGATGACGCTGGTCGTATGGGCCAAAAACCCAACAAAGGTTATAAATTCAAAGTGGGCAGATATCTAGAGAGAGAGAGNCGGGGGAGAGGACGCTTTTGCCGATGGTGCTTGAACCCGAGCAACATTGTTCTAGTAACCCCCGAGGACACGTGTCTTCATCATAGGCTTTTCAGAAGAGTCCCATCAATCACCATATTAAAAAAACATAGAAATATACATGTTACTTTAAGGTTGATGTCAACTCATGAAAAAAGAAGATCAAAAGCTTTCATAACAACAAACCCAACTACCCAAGCCTGACCCTAGAAAATTTTGAAGCCAGCCCAATATGTAATTGTTTGGGTTTTGTTGTTTCCGGGATTATAAGCTCCACCTTTTTTCTCACCATACAGAATAGCCATAAGTTGGAGGTTAATAATGTATCAAACAATATGATTTTCAGTGACTGTATGCAGTGATATCATCTCAGTGAATATGTCTAACAATGGTGGTTATAAGTTTACTAGTTATTGTCTTTGTTTAAAGGTATGGAGTAGTAAAAAAAATAGTTAACAATAAATATATTTATATGCATACTCAAAATCAAATCACAAATATAAAGGAGAGAGAAATGAATTTAAGCACCGACTATAGTACGAGTAAGTGATGACAATGGTGGGTGGAAAATACTGATACTAATGGTTATGATGGGCGGTTATGATTGCAATGATGGTGGCAACCGTGTGTACAATGGTGATGATGGATTTTTAGCAACGATGGTAATAGTGGCAGTTATGAGTGACGACGGTGGTAGTGATAGGCGACAGTGATGGTAGATGACAGTGATGGTGATGGTGATGACTAGTGTTTCTAAGCGATAATGGTAATGATAGTAGATATGATGGGAGGTGGGTGGTAGTGAGTGGCAATGGTTGGTGGGGGTAAGGGTGGGTGACGACAAGTGATGGTGGGTACGGACGGTGGGCATTGGTGATAGCAATTGGTGATGAATGCACTATTGTGGTGGTGACGATGGGGCAGTGAAGGTAGGGTGGGGCTAGTAGGGGTGGCAGTGGGGTAGTGGACCTGGTGGTGGCAGGGTGGCCATCTTGTATCTTGGATGATGCAAGTGTAAAATCTTGGTCCCTTCCCCTTAAGATTGAAATCCCTGGTCCGCCTCTCATTCTCACTCTTTGTTAATGAAATACTTATATTGAACCAAGGATAAAATGGTCATCTTGTATCTTGGATGATGCAAGTGTAAAATCTTGGTCCATCCCTCTCTCTTTTATCTGTTTGAGTAATTCATAATTTATATCCTTAAATTATGCAAATAATTTTTTATTTGTTCTCAGAAGTTTCAATTCAATTATTTTATGTAGATGTCATAAAACTTGCCTATACCAAAAAATATATCTCACGTTCTATCTTCTTCTTCTTCTTCTTTTTGGGTTTGTTATCCTTTTTTTTTTTTTTTTCAAAATCAAATGAAATAAGGAAGGTTTTCTAACCTAGGAGTAAAAATTTACAAGCAGACAAATATAACCCTTTACTCGAGTCAAGTGTTGGTCACGCATTTTCATTCCATCAGGTGACCAACATATGATGCTGAAATTAGAGTTTGTTTGCTAGGGTTGCCCTCTTAATTGCTTGAGTTAGTTGTACCGGAGATTCTCAAAGTATATAATTTATTTTATTTTAATTATAATATTTCAATTGTATTATTTTAGTCCTTGAAATATTAAATATGTTTTATTGTAATCTCTCAAACAAACAATATCCAAATTACTAACGGTTTTTATTATAAATTTATCACGTGATATTTAAATATGGGTAAAAAAAAATAATTTGGATAGCTTAATTTTGACAAAAAAATGTGTAATATGAATAACTATTGATCAAAATTTAGATAACTCATATCAAATCTGTATAATTTGGATAACACTTTAACCAAAATTTGGATAAAAATTTGATCAAGAATTATTCAAATTATTTTTTTACTCATATTTAAATATTAGGTGCTACATTTATAATAGACCACATAAAAATATATTTAATATCTTAAAGACTAAATAACTAAAATTAGACAAACTTTTACTTTGAGATAATTAATCCTCAACTTTAATTTACTCTTTTATTTTTTTTTTTCCAATTTAGTTCCTCACTAATCGGGCTCTTCGGAGTCTTCATTTCATTCCCCTCTCTCGAAATAAACACTCATACTTCCATATTTTTCCGAATTATTTGACATGAAACCTGTGGAAAAGCTGCGAAACTTCGCACTTCACAAAAGCGATGCGAAGGAGAAGAAAGAACATCAACCTTCAGCGCATTTGGATGGGGTTGCTCAGGTGGCTTATTGTGTTGTTATCTCCGACGACTACTGTGTTCTAATTGGAAAGGTAAACACATGCGAAAAAGTGAATCTGAACATTAGATTAGAGTTTTTCATTCGTGTTTTTTGCGACTAATTTGTTTGCTTTAGAATTCGCATTCTGGTGTGCTTTTCCCGGTAAATTATGTAAAATATTGTGGCAAAACTGAATTGATTAATAATTATGCGACGCAAAGCTCAAAATTGCATTACATTTGCAGTAATTTTTCAAGGACCTTTAAAAATTGAGTTATACTGATAAGTTGTTTCTGTCTAAAGGATTGTGAAAATCGTAAAGCAATCTCTCTTGCTAAAATATATGAAAGAATGTGATGTTTTATCTACGTGTCACCATTCACTCCTTGATCCTGCTGTTTGAAGAAGCACTCTTGTCCATAACACTAATGCTTTCGGAAACACAATGAGGCTACAGAAGTTAAAAGATAATAGCGAATGCACACTCATTACCACCTTAGTATTTTCAACTTTTCCATGTGCCAACTGTGGCTTCAGCTTTTTTGTTTTTTTTGTTTTTATTTTTGCCTAACCAAAATTTTCAGGTATTAACCTCGTTAACACATTGTGAAAATGTGCAGATATGAGCCATATTGCTATGATTTACTGTTCTATGGAAAGTTGTTTGAGGTATTGTTACTCAAATTCATACCCATGCCTCACAAATGCCATTATACCAAGGCACTATACTTCTAGTCCCCTCTATTCTAAAATACAAGTTCAATTTTTTTAATTTATGTTTATACCTAGTCTACCCTTCTAGTACCCTCCATTAAGGGAGACAAAACATTTTTCCCCGATG
The DNA here is from genome assembly GCA_963454935.2 of Ilex paraguariensis. NCBI lineage: Eukaryota > Viridiplantae > Streptophyta > Magnoliopsida > Aquifoliales > Aquifoliaceae > Ilex > Ilex paraguariensis. The sequence goes on from CAUOFW020005891.1 coordinate 77,773, forward strand.
AAATCAGAAGATCACGTGATGATATGAGTAGTAGTCAATATAGATGTAACTAATGTAAAATTTCTTGATAAGTCTGTAACCTAATAGGACTTATCCATCTTACAACATTTATGATTAATAATCTTAAGTCGAATATGAAGAATTAGGTCCCATTTTTGTCTTGTTTAACTGTTTTGACATTTTAGCAAATTAATCTTCCATTTGTATCTTCTGTCAGCATTTTCGAGTCACTGCACGAAACGGGGACCTGTTTACTAGAAACAACTGCACTGCATGTTGATGGAGAAAGTGGTACGTGAATTAACTTTCATTGGCTTGATAGTTGCCTGGGTTATTGCTTGGCACATAAATAGTGGCAGTGACTTCGTTTGTTTGATTTTTCTTGGCTCTGATTCGAAGAAAGAAATTGTAAATTTTAACCAAAAGAGAAAAGAGTAAATAAAAATACCCAAATGGCATCTTCATTTTTACACATGGGTGTTGGTGATTATAACCTTGCAGTCATATGTTCAGTTTCAGACTCTTCACCGATATAATGTTCTCACATCCCTTGCAACAATGGTTGTTTTTGCAGTTAGATCAGGTGGATGCTCCATTTCCTCGAGCTTCAAAGTCAGAGGATGCAGTGGTGATAAAACAGCATTCCTTTTGAATTGTCATTGAAACTTAATTTTTCAGTTTTGAAGGAAGTAATTTGTCATGTAACCATCATTTATGAGATAATCAAATTACATTTTCTTCAATCTTTAGGATTGTTAAGTTTCTCCAAAACAATCTTGAAATGGGTTGGCATTGTTATAGAACCATGGTTATTTTTTCTACTTGTCCATAACTTATGAAATTATGATTTCGTCTATTCTTTGAGGTTGCAAGTGTCAACTATTTTGTGGCTTCTACAATTATTATTACACTCTGTTTTCTGCAGATAAATCTTGGCAGAAACCAGGGGGAAGGTTCTCAGGCAGCAGTGTCGGGTGGGCAGCCATTCTTCTCCAGTATTTGCATTTTGCAGAGAAGTTTAATTTGATCCGGCTGAAAGGACAAGAGAAATGCGACCATCCACGACGAAGTTTCACACATGTGCTACCTACTCCAGCTGATGCAAAACGTCCAAATTCAAGAATAAACACTGCTGTCATCCAATCAAATCCTACTAGCCTTGGTGGAAGCAGCCGGAATTTATGGAATTCATCCCCACTGGACACTGATATGCCTGAGAAAAATTTTATGGATGATAACTTGTCAGTACCCACTAAAAATCACAGTTGATTGCCAAAGAGAGCAACAATAACCACCTCTCTGTCGGACTACCCCTTCTTTTGGCCGATGCACCTTCCCTCGCAGACTGTGATGTTATAGTGCTTTTGATAGAAAGTCAGAAGACAGGCATTTTCTGATCCATTAGCAAGTAAACCATGGTCCACCAAACCTTCTTTATCTACCAGTGGCCCCATTACCACAACTGAATTTCCCCAACTGGTTTCTGGATTGATTGCTAGAGAACAATTCCTCAGTATTCTTCATCTCCAATTTTACCTCGCAGTGCTTCACCTCCGCTTGTATCTTCTCTCAAAATAAGTGACCTTCATGAGCTCTCCAGGCCCCCTGGCAGTTCAGCATTCAAGCCAGCAAGTTCTTCTGGGGTGATTGGGAACTCTGCCCCATTGTTCTTCAGAAATCAAGATGTTTTTTCCAACAAATAAAAGCCATCACGGGTGTCAAATGCATCATCTTCACTTCCTCCTCCTCCATTAATTTTTCAGCACAGTTTCTCCATACCCAGTAGCAATTGCAATGGCTAATGTGTGTCTAACATATTGGAAACCCCTCGAATTCCAGACATGGCTAGAGAAGTAGCTTCACCTCCAATGGTGCCTATTCCCTTTCAAACATGAAGTCATTATCAGCTATTTCAAAAGTAACCTCGGACCCTCTGCAGATCAGAGGTAATTTAGATACAGTATCTAGTTATCTTCACTTGCAATTATTCCTTATATAATGGATAATGGATAATGGATAGTGGAAGGCTCCTTTACAATTGTTGACATTCATGAGAACCACTGGGTCATTAGGAATGCAAAACCATAGTTTGGCTGGTGCTGTTGTGATCCCACATGCAGCATGGACTTTAGTGTTTCATGTGGCTTATATTTAAACTAGTCATAACTCGTGTCTGTCTGAAGGTACGATGAAACATAAAATTCGAGTGTCTAAAAAATCAATCCCACTATATTAATAATATCCGAGCAAAATATGGTGATGCACAAGAAACTATGTTGCATATTTTGTCAACATTAATATCCATTGCTGTGCAGCCCTTTCTCCTTTTTTTTTTTTTTTTGTGGTTCACTTCACGGAGTCATCACGGCCCAAGAGGATTGTCAAGTTGGCCCAATATTTGTTACCACCATTCTATAAGCTGTCATGGGATGGTTGGCCCACATTAAAGTGAGTACTTGAAAGAATATAAAAATAATTTAATCTTTAATCGAACAGTAAAATTATAGATGTGAATATAACAAATCTATGGAAAAAAAAAAAAAAGCATGGGTTAAAGATTATGTGACCATAAGGAATGGTTGTATTATTGGTATGTTCATTGGAAGCCGTTCGTTCGGTAAGCTTGGTTGGTGTGGCTTGGCTTGGCTTGGCTTATAAAGTACCTTTTCTCTCAATTAAACAAAACCATTTTTTTACCAAGAATCCAAAACTTTTTTAAAAAATTAGGGCCCTAAGTTTATCTGAGAAAAGCTCCTTCATAGGAGGCTTGCATGCCGCCGGCAAACAAATTATTTCTACCAATTTAATGGCCTTTTCTAAAAGAGAGACAAAAATCTTTCTATTAACCACTATTCTTTTAATTTTTAGGGGTGATTTAATAATTAAACTTGATATTTGATAATTCTGATTTTTCAATGTAATTTATTTTCATACTCTTTAAGGGTCAATTACTTTTATTTCTCAAGGACATATTTTAATTTAACTCAAGTCAGGGTGACAACCACTAAACTTTGAAAGAATAATCGATATAAAACTGAACAGTCCATAGTTAACAAAAAATACACTATCCTTATTTCTTTCTTTTATTTATTTATTTATGGCTATTTACAGCCTGAAAATTCCGGTTCAAAACGGTGATGACGCTGGTCGTATGGGTCAAAAACCCAACAAAGGTTATAAATTCAAAGTGGGCAGATATCTAGAGAGAGAGAGAGAGCGCGCATGGGCCTTCGAAGAACCGCAAGGAAAACACCACCACCTCCATTTTCCACGAGACGCAAACGAAGAAAATAATCTTAATTTATTAGTATATCTGTTTTTCATTTTTTTTTAAAAGAAAAATTACTACGAATTCAACTTTCGATTCATCAACATCTATATATATTTCACATACCTTTTAGCATGGAAGATCATCACCAGCACCGAACATGACTTCATTCACCGATCACTGGTGCGTGTCAATGTGGAAGCTCCGATCGTTCTCCAACCTTTTCTTTCCTTGTGTTTTCATTGCGTTAATGCTGGTGAATTAGATTTTCCGATGGATCGTGCGTTTGTGCTCTTTTTTTTTTTTTTGAAGTGGTTGCTTGATGGTAGATGATGAACCATGAGATTTTGGAGGTTTTTGGTTTAATATATATACATATGATACTCTCCATTTGTTGGTGAATGTGTGCCGTACAAGTAACCTATTCCTTTGTCCCGAGTGTTATCCTTGTTACTTGGCCCTCGATTGTTTGCAGAATTGCTTTGGATTGTTGTCGTGTGTGGTTTACATTGTTGATAGGGGGAACCTTTGTAATGCTCATCGGTTAATTTAATTTGTGTGCGTGTGATCTGGTTGCTGCCCTGGTTTGTTTAGTTTTTTCTCTAAACAAAACGCATTTATGGCATTGGATTGATGTATTCAGAATGAGAACTATTGGGTTTATCCTATTTTTCTCACTAGAATTTATCGCCAGGTTGATAGTTTATTTTTCTTTTCTGATTCATTGTTTTTATACAGCTCTCATCTCTTTTATTTGTTATTTAGTTCAAAACATGTGTGTTTTGATTACTAACCAATTTCGGATCTAGTCCATGCTTCATACAAATTAAATTGACCAATTAATGCTGGTTTGCATTTTAAGTGCACGAAGTGATTTAGTCCAATGAGGGCAAGTCCCGATTTCCAATCGATGGCAAGGATAATGTGAACAGTCCATACATATATATATATACACAGATGCACATACAAACCCACATATTATGTTGACATATACTTAACCACTCCTATAAATGCTTACAACTCAGAATAGCTTATATCCATCTTGAATTTTATTTCAGGCATATGCATTGTTGCGGTTGAAACTTGAAAGCTATGAATTCTAGTTGTATTGTTGCTTGCTGGTGTGGAGGTCTTAAGATGTGCTTTCTCCATTATTCTTGGATCTTTAGCATATGTATGAGTAAATCAATGCATTCTTGGAAGGAAGTCATGGTAGTTGAGATGCCAATGCCTTTTCTCGACACTTAGTATTAGCCTCTGTGCCAGATTGGGAATTTCTTTTGATTCTAATATTCTGAAATTTGAATGCATTTGGACTTTGACCGATTAAATTATAGTGATTGAAATGGCCAGCTTGGGTTCCAATGACGAGCTTGGAAACACTTGGTAGAGATATGAGTGCACAACAATAGGAGAGTAGAATATTAGAAGAAATTGGTCAGGTCTTTTAAGTAAACCCAATAAAGATTAAATTCTGCAAAGTTTAGTGATGGGATTACCACAAATTTCATCCCGCAGAACTTCTGAGGAGGATTCAGGTTCATTGAGCACATTTGTGCAAAGTCTTCCTCGATCTTCTGGTATGAGCACTTGTGATTTGGATGAAATGCAAGTTGGGAGTTTGAGAACAAGGGATTCAGTATGCTCTTCCTTAGGAGACTTTCAGAGGAAAACCTCATTGGAGCTCTCCAAGTCCCCTGACATTTTGTTTCATAAAAGGACCATAAATGTTACAACAAATGATCATGATCCTACACTTGGGTCTAAGGATAATAAGGTTGAGTTGTTAATTTCTAAAGCTGGGCGGAATATTCAGAAACCTGTTTCCAGGATTTTGGGTTTTGAATCTGGTAGAAAGGGTGAATTCGTTGATGGAATTGTTGGAGTTTCAANTGGAGCTCTCCAAGTCCCCTGACATTTTGTTTCATAAAAGGACCATAAATGTTACAACAAATGATCATGATCCTACACTTGGGTTTAAGGATAATAAGGTTGAGTTGTTAACTTCTAAAGCTGGGCGGAATATTCAGAAACCTGTTTCCAGGATTGTGGGTTTTGAATCTGGTAGAAAGGGTGAATTCGTTGATGGAATTGTTGGAGTTTCAACCAATCATGTTCGTCCTTCCATGATTGGTATGTCCATTAATGAATCTGAGTCCAGAAGATTGCTTGTCAGGAAGCGATTATTGTCACCATTGAATGGTATGTTTTTTCCTGACCAATTCAGTGGTGATCCTTTGAATATTGGCTGCAGCAGTTTCAGCATTAGTTCTCAGGCCACAAGTGATGATTATAGTGTTTCCATGGTGCAAGATTATAAGAAAGCAAATATTGGAAGCAAAAATCATTTCACTACACCAATTTCATCTGTATCTCATTGCTCAGAATATGGCATGCTATATGGTTACAGTAGAACAGCTTCCATTTTCTGCACTGATGGGCCTTTACTGGAGGACAAGGAACTATTACCTCATACTTGTTTATCTTCCCCTAGACTTGGTCCCTTGAGAGAATCAAGTAAGTCAAGAACCCAAGATGGTTCAATGCCAATCCCTGCACGAAAGGTGATCTTGCCCTCTCTTTCTTTGTCTCCCCTTGGTCCAAGATTTTCTGAAAAGATGAAGTCTGCAAGAGAATCCAGGAAAGTCTGGAGGGAGACAGAGGGCGGTTATCTAACCTTCAAAAATGTGCAGCAGTCACTTGATGAAAATATCTCAGGCATTATCTTTGCCTCTGAAGAAGAGGATTTTAGGATAACTAGCAAATCTTTAGATGATATAGATTTTCTACACAAAGAAATTGAATCTTCTTCCCCAGAAAATAACACTGGAAAGTGTTGGCCTTTCTGTCTGGGTTTGGCAAATGCCCCCCATTGCATGAAGCTGGGTAAAAGTTTGAGGGGACTTCCAATTAGGAGGTCTTTGGTTGGTTCATTTGAGGAATCTCTATTGTCTGGTCGGCTGTCGTCTGGAAAACTCAGTCAGGTTAATTTTTATGTTACATAACCTAGGTAGTTTTCTTGTGTAGTGTTATTGTTCTCATTTTTAAATTTTACCTCGAGAAAGATATTCAACTTGAGGTTCTCTCTAATGGCCATATTTCGTTGTTAATTTCTGCAGAGAATTGACGGTTTTCTAGCTGTTCTAAACATAACTGGAGGGAGCTTTTCACCTAAATCTCAGAAGCTTCCATTTGCAGTGACGAGTGTTGATGGAGATAGCTATTTACTATACTATGCATCCATCGATCTTGCAGGAAATCCTCCATCTAACAAATGCAGTAGCCAAAATTTGAAAAGAGGCCTTATCAATCATGATTCACAAAGTGCCAAAAGCCGTTTGCGTATTCCTGTGAAAGGGCGCATACAATTGGTATTATTTTTTGTCCCCTAGTTGTGGTTACAAATGATTTGGGTACATCTGATGTATTCTAGAGTGGCTCAGATTGAATAAATTGAGCTGAAATACAAATTTGAATCATGATATAGTTATTTTGCTCCCTCATAAGATGGTCCTGGTAGGGTATGTCAATATATGCAGTTGGCGTTGTGGCTGACCTAGTTTTTGCCTTGTTTTTTTTCTGCTTGTTAATGTCTCCTGCTATTTTTGTCTAATTTTATTTTGCAATTGCATTTAGGAGCAGAACAGCATTGCTAATGCCAATGAGATATTTTTTATTTCCCTATTTTCTTCTTGGCATGCATTACATTACATGATTCTGAACTCTTGTTTCATTTTCTTGAGAGGGCTTTGCATGTACTTTTACTCCAATCTTGGTTTCACCATGATATGCTGCCACAAACATGTGGGTTTGGTTTTGATATGGATGGTTGTTGGATACAACTCCTTAGGATCTAGACACCAGAATGCAGCTACTTTTATTTGTTTTTTTGTGATATACTATCTTGTGTACTTTTTTTCTTGTATTTACCTTGATATGTGTATAAGAACACTGGGACAGTTGAATCATGTCAGAAGTTGATAATTCTACAAAAATTTCCTCAATTTGAAGNATATTTGTTTTTTTGTGATATACTATCTTGTGTACTTTTTTTCTTGTATTTACCTTGATATGTGTATAAGAACACTTGGACAGTTGAATCATGTCAGAAGTTGATAATTCTACAAAAATTTCCTCAATTTGAAGGCATCTTATTTTGTTTTGTTACTGTATGAACAGCTGTATTAATTTATATATATGCATGTTGCTTGTTGTTTTTGTTGCTTTGGGGATGGGGGTGTAGATGAAAAGGGGAGGGGGAGGGGGTGGGGAAAAAAGAATGAGAAGTGGCCCCTTGGCCAACTCCGTGTTCCCTTTGGAACTCTTAAGACACGAGTTATCTAGACACACATTTTCATGCTTTTGTGTCTCAAGACAAATGTTGGAAATGAGTGGACAAGGGTATCCTGTTGATGTCGTACATGGCGATTTGCATCAGGTTGAACTGTCATGAAGTTTTACGGCTTTATTTTCGTTTTAATGGCATGACATCTTGTGGATGTGATGAAATAATTGGCTTTTATTTACTATCAAACTGGATTTATGTGCACACAGGTCTTGAGCAACCCGGAGAAGACACCTCTTCACACTTTCTTTTGTAATTATGATCTGAGTGACATGCCAGCTGGTACTAAGGTAAGATAAATCAAATCTGGGTGGCCTTTTAAAGTTGTAAGCATGTCAGAAACACTTCTACAAACTTTGTGGCCTTTAAGTTTTGTTGTTAGAACAATATCTGTAATATGCTGTTCCGAGGTTGCTTATTATAGGAATTGTCAATCCCATCTAAAGGCCCGTCTTACCTGAAGACTGGTATACATTAGGCTCATACTTAGGTATTGAGATTATAGATACCCCATGTGTTTCTCCAATTGGGGTCGCAAGACCCCAAACAGGGTTAGTTTGTGATCTGGATCAGTTGGACAGGGTTAGTTTGCGATCCGGATTGCCCAAAATACTGACCCCAAATTGTAACTTAAACCCCTAATCAAACCACAATTTAGGTAGCCCAAATTATAAACCTAACCCCAAGTTCTTTATTTTGGTGATCTTTAAACTTATCATAATACAAATCTGCAACCACTAGCTTTGATTATTTAGAATTACTAGCCAATATGTTGACTTGGACTATGGTTCTCTTTGGAACACTTATCAAAAAAATAAAATTAATATTAGGAAATTATGGGTGTAGGTATATAATTATATGACATTTCATATACTAGTGAAAAGAGATCTGGATAAGAACCATAAAAGCAAACTTTGACCCAAAATAGTATACCAACTACGCATACCTGCATTGCACTGTTCACCAAAAAATTATTATACCTTGTATTGTACTAAGTACCAAATTAACCATCTACCTTTACACGTACCTGGGATCCACGGACCAAATCAACCCACTATGCTAGTTGACGTGCACCACATATCAAATCATTCCATGTACTTTTGCTTCTTCAACTACTTCTCCTTCAAATACAAGGGTAAAATGTCCCAAATTTTTTTTCTCTCTCCTATTGTGTATGGAAGTAAATGTGTGATGAGAGAAACCCTAATCTCATCAAAACATTGTTTGTGAAGATGAAGGAAATGTATGGAAGTAAATTTGTGATGAGAGAAACCTTAATCTCATCAAAACATTGTCTGAGAAGATGAAGGAAAACAATATACGGGCTGAGGCAATGGCTAGTTTTCAGACACAAATCTGTCATGTGGACGACTGGTTGGTACAAGCCCACTACACTTGGTCAATCAGTCAACTCCAAGCTTGATTTGTTCTGTGAATTTCCATGTTGTCCAAAATAGGTGACCTATGTTTCAGGGAATATGACTACACCAATATATGTCCTAAATGATCTAGGATAATGTCCCTAAGAGTCCGGAGTCTTCAATCTTGATGCAGTCCACATTGCGAAGCTAAATTGGCTTGTTGAAGCTCCGAATCCTCCAGTAGTTTTGAGGCTTGCACTTGCTCTTCACTTTTGGTGCCTTGTTGGGTAACACTAACTAGAGATAAATACTTGTCATGAAATTGTCAATTGATGGTCCTAGACTTAACGGTACCTAACTAATTTGACCTCATTCTTGTTAGAATTTTTGGCTACATGATTGATGTGTTATTGCATTTTTTGCTTTCACTTTGCTTTCTCTCTGCCCCCACTACATGCAAAGGATTCTTTTTTTGCATTTGGCATCATCACATTGTTTTTCTTTATTTTAGTGTCAGCAGCTCAAATGTGAAAATGTTGGGAAAAATATTCACTGTGTTAGACTTGGATGGTTGAGACGGGCTGTTCTTTAGGAATACTAGGTCAAGTTATGTAAGTTTGTTGTATGAGGCAATATCAAGATCACCCTTAGTTTATGGCTTTATGGAGCTGTATTGTGGCCATCAAGAACCATAGGTTTAGCAAACTCCAGTTCAGCTAGATGATTGAAGGGCTGAAATGAATGAATTCTTGGATAACCCGAAGGGTAAATTAAACAAAAAAGATTGGCTAAAATTTTCTGGAATTGGGCACAAAGATGAATTACAGCACCATTGAAAATTGTTTCAGTTAAAAAAAAATGGAGAGCATGATTTCTCTTCTTTTGTCTAATATCTAAAATCTAAGCTAGAAGCAAAATGCAAAAGCTCTGCCAGAAGTAGCAGGAATGAATTGATGTCGAGTAGTTCAAGAGTAAGTTTGGATAAAAATTCAGATATTATGCAGCTTATAATCAGCGAGGTTTTTGAACTTTGCCTTTTGTAGAATATTATAGAAATTAAGGGCTCTAGTAGCTTGAAGTTGATTAAAAAAATTACGATTTGAATCTTGCTCTGGCATCTCATAATGTCGTAATGGCATCAAGGCTTCGACTTTGATGCATAGAATATTCCATTGTGCCTGTGAATGCTTGAACCTTATTATTCAGCTGCTAAGGAAAATCAAATGATAATTTTACTAAATTGATTCAGAATATTGATTTCTTATGATAATCTACGAAAACTTCTAAATATTATGTAAATCAGAAAGCTTTATCTTTTTTCCTAGGACTTTACAATGTGGAAAAATAGAGAATAGAGAATAAAGTAAAAAGAAGATAATTAGGGGGCTGTATTGAGAGAACATGATACATCATCAAGGATTCAGGCCGGTCAAGCTTTGCCAATTTGGTTGAGCACATTAAAAGGATTGTTTATAATTGCACATGATTGTTGTCTTTTCAGTACAACTTGCTATACTTTTTCCTTGTGGCAACAAGATTGTGGACCTGAAATTAGTTAACGAGTATTTTTTGCATCTTCTTCAAATCGAATTAGACATTCTTGCGTCAGAAGGTTACCTTAGCTTCTTCTGGCCCAACTCCTACACATGGGAGAGGAGAGCAGAAAAAATTTGACATGAAATATGAGGACAAGGCCACTCTCGTCCCAGAGAGAAGTCATGCTGACCAAATCGTGGATGGAGTAGAAGGCTCTGGATCCAACGCATGCCACATAACTGATGACAAGGGTTTCAGGTGGGTGGATTTATACTGTGAAAATGATAGGAAACCTGAATATTCTTTTTCAAAGTGTAATGGGTATACTACCAGTGTTGGTTCTCTACGTTATGCTCTTCACATTCGGTTTCTATGCCCTTCCCCTAAGAAATGCTCAAGGTCAACCCAGAGATGCAAATCAGAGCCTCTTTCTGCACCACAAAGCAATAGCTTAGATAATGGTGGGGGGCGGAGATTTTATTTATACAATGATCTGAAGGTGGTGTTCCCTCAACGTCATTCAGANGCCCAGAGATGCAAATCAGAGCCTCTTTCTGCACCACAAAGCAATAGCTTAGATAATGGTGGGGAGCGGAGATTTTATTTATACAATGATCTGAAGGTGGTGTTCCCTCAACGTCATTCAGATGCTGACGAAGGGAAGGTATGCTCCTTTAAGTTCATGTAAAATAAGGCTTTAGATTGCATTTTGACTTGATCTAGAAGTTCTTCCTCGATGCATGTGTTATGTATGGTGAGATTGTTAACTTTTAAATGCTGCAAATTTTGTTTCTTGATTTGCCCTTAGCAAGTATTATTTATGTAATTACTCCACCATCCTGGCTATAAAGTGTCTAAACTTGTCCTGTGCTCATTGTCACTAATTCCTGATCATTGGAGCTGGTAGATGAAAGCTTTGATTCCTTGAAACCATGCACCTACGGTGGGTTTTTGGTTGTTCACTTCTGAAGTACTTAAGCCTTTGTACCATCATTATCTGTGTTCTGGCTGCATGATACAAGGTCTTTAGACTTAATTTGCTGACCTTGTGGTTTGTACAGTGAATCAGCTGATTGAAATATGGTTAGATTTCCAGCTTTTGAGATTTTTATCTGAATCAGGATCATGTTTAGAAACTAATGAAATTCAACAAGAACCTTGCAGAAACTAAAAAATGACTTCCACACCTTCCCCTTGGAGGTTGGCAAACCACTCTTTTAAGTTATTTGCTAATGGTAATAGCATGGATAGCCCCTAAACCTTAGAAGGTGGCAAATAAAACTCTTAAAAACTAATTAAAATGTCTTGGCTTTGGAAGATGGAGTTAACTCGGTAGGTCTTTTATATGTTCTATAAGCATGCCTGACTTGAAGATTTGGTATAGATTAGGAAACTAGAATGTTACATCTTGGTTTCTACATGCCTAAGAATGAGTTATTGCTTTCCCATTGCAGTTGAACGTGGAATACCATTTCCCTGAAGATCCAAAGTACTTTGATATCAGTTGCTGAAATATCCACGAGGTTTTGCTGCTGTCTGTGTATATAAGTCTGTAGTATGATCGATCCTTTTGGGCGATTTTGTCTCGAAATGGCATCAACGCATTTTCACCCGTAAAGGCTATAAATTACGGACAATTTGAACTCTGCGCATTGTTGGAAATTCACAAGCTGATAGGTCACGTGTCAAAATTCATTTCCTTTGTTAAGATTTTTTTTTGGGGGTCACTCGTTCCTTTGTTAAGATTCTCGCCACCACTTTGATGTAGTATAATATAAGTTCTTGTTGTACAAAAAAACTGATGCTAGGCCAGATCGCAAGTGACACATGGAATGACCGGTAGGGAACTTAATGTTAGGGTCCTTCCTGATCATAGCTGTACTACTGAAATGTGTTTTTTGTGTGTGGGGTGTGTTTGAGAGAGAGAGAGAGAGACAGAGAGGCGTCTGGGTTATGCTTCGGATGTCCCAGTACAACCCAAACCCAGAAAAGGAAAGAAGAAAGTCACACACAATATCAGTATATATGATTTCGGCTTGTTCAATTTTTTGGCACATCTGGAGCACATAACCCGCGACTCTTTCTCTTCTTTGGGACCAAGTTTACTGGTGATTGGTTGATTCATCTGAGACTATTATTTCCTTCTTTTCTTGACCTGAGTTGAATATTTGAGCATCCTCTTTGAATCAAATTTTGTACATGATTTTTGAAAGTAATGTAATTTAGTTGAATGTCGCAATGAATTATGTCACTTGTAATATTTTTTTCCCTTTTTATCTTTTTCTGGAGGGATAACATATACCTCTGAAAGAGTTATGAACTTCTGACCAATTATCTTATTAAAGAGAGCATCTTCAACTCTAATTCAAATTTAGACTCATATTTAAATTTGAGTAAAAAAATATAAAAAATTTACTCCTACTCTTACTCAAACTTATACCAAATCAAGAGATTTTTTTTTTTTTTACTCAAATTGAGGGAGACTTAAATTCTTACCAAAATCTTTAATAGTGAGATTTTATCCTCTTTTAAAGATCCAATAGTCTTCTTTACTCTTATTTAATTTTGAGTTTGTCCTCATTTAAGTTTAAGTTTAAGTTTCTCCTTCTTTAAATTTGAGTGTATTCATTGGAGCTATTTGTATCAAATCAAGTTTTTTACTCAAATATTAACTTAAATTTGGGTAAAAATTTGAGCCATGATTGAAGATGCTCTTATGAATAAATCAAAAGAATACTATCGATACCGGTGTATCTTTTTTAATGGGTGGTTTAATGGCATATCTATAGGATCTTCTATTCTTTTCACATTATTATACACAATTGGAGATTTTCCTATTATTTGTGCAAAATCAACTTTCATGTATCCATCTTGGTCCTGGTAGTATGTGCCCAATGCATTATTCTAACCTCACCCTGTTCCAATCACTTATTTGTCTTGCTTTCTTGTTCGAACTCTCCTTGATTCAAGTTAGTAATATTGTTCCATTGGGCGTGCCAAAAATTGTTGGTCTCTACAAAGGATTTTTTCTGTGATTGATGGGGCTCAATCCCTTTATAGAGAGATCTCAAGTGACTGTTTGATATTATGTTCAATTGTCTTATCTCAAGATTTTCTTGGATAATTATAATCAATGGATTCAAAGTAAGCAAAATAACAAATAAAAAAGATTAACAAAAAGAACAACACTTTTCTTAATCTTGATGGTGTTTTGGGATACTACATACTGATTAAATAGTTTCTGAAACTAATTTTAAATTTTAAAGCTAGCATAAAAATATTTTTAAAATACCCAAGTCATGGGTGTTTGATAGATTTGATCACGTTTCTTCCCTACAACTTATGCCTCTTTTATAGGCATATTTTTCATCAATGGTTGCACTGACTTCTTCAGGAGGTTCTTTCCAATTTCTTTATTCTTTTTTTTTTTTTAACTGTTGCTTATCAAACTCCTAGAGCAATTGATGTTTTATCAAATTTTAAAACAACCGTTTCATTCTCTTAGCTGTATATTTATTTTTGATTAAATGAATGCCATGCCATGTGTGAATTCTCCTTGACTTTTAATCGTCTATTCACCAAAACTGTAAAATTTGGTCCAAACAGTTTGATATCATTCTCTGGCGATGACGTTCAGATTTTGTGACTTTCCATATGTCTCACTCCAAGCATTAATGGTAATTAATTATTTTGCCTAAATCCCAATAATGCCCTTGATTTTTGCTGAACCTGAATTGAAGTGCCGGGAACGGAACGGTAAGGTAATGGGAGTAATAGATTTAAATAGGAAGGGCCAAGAAGACTGCTACTGGCTACTGGCTACTGGCTACTGGCTACTGGCTACTGCTTTGGTAAGGATCGTGCAATACTGCTGTTTTGGGACTTCCTTACCTTACCTTAGCTCACCCACACAAAGCCATTAGTGACTTGTTGCAACTAGTTGATTCGATTAGGCCAGGGGCGTGCGTATATGAGTCAAGTCAACCAATACTAAATAAATTTAAATGAAGCAGGCAATAGGAATTAGTCAATATCAAAGTCAATCCTTAGTTTCAACTTAATAAAGTTGTGTCTAAACTAATAAAAAAAGACTAAATAAATCTTCTTTTTGCCATAAACAGTCAAATCCCTATTTTAATGGTACTTAAGGGGAAAAATAATTATATTTAATGTTTTTCTTTCTCAGTAGAATGAATCCTTATTTTAATTAAAGCGTCCTTTTATCCCTCTCTCTCTCTTTAATCAAAAGATTTGTTCATTAAGTGAGTGCTGATTCTCTCCTCTTTTCCGCCGCTGGTTTTTTTTTTTGCCTCTCATAGACTTCCGTCCCGGCAAAGGCCATTGTTTTTTTTAAATGGAGTGTGAGATTGCAAAACAGAAGACTTCTTTCACTATCCAAGTCGTAGCTTCATCACCCAAAATGTCAAGCCCAGCGTCGAGGAGAGGTTTCTTCATGGCTCAACTCACCCTCAGAGTTTTGGCCATTGGGTTTACGCTTTCTGCAATAGCTACAATGGTCACGAGTGCCCAGTCAATATCCATTTTTGGAATTGATATGCAAGCCCGTTACACCTACTCATCTGCATTCAGGTAATTATTATTATTATTTTTTAAATCTCGATCGCCAATACGAACAAAACAAAATCGAAAGAAATGCATTGAGACTGACCACCCCTTTCTGTGTTTGTTTTATTTTATTTTATTATATATATATAGGTTCAAAGTTGGGGCAGATGCTGTGGTATGCGCTTGCTCTTTTATGTCACTCATCCTTGTTTCTGCGTTGAACCATCCAAAATCAAACACCGGAAATTATTTCTATGCGCTTTTGCATGATATGGTAAGCAAAATTTATTGCTTCTTCATTACTGTTTCATTCCTAGAATAAAAAAAAAAAAAAAGAAGAGAAGAAAACTAGAAAAAATTAATGTTTTCTACCTATACTAAATATGGAGGAGTAAGTTGAACTCAAGTTGAATCTATGGTGGTGGGTAGGGGTGTTAATTGTGTCGGATTAANGAAGAGAAGGAAACTAGAAAAAATTAATGTTTTCTACCTATACTAAATATGGAGGAGTAAGTTGAATCAATGGTGGTGGGTAGGGGTGTTAATTGTGTCGGGTTAAACGGTTACGTGTTGGACTAAACGGGTGAAAAACGTATAAACTCATACACAACACGATACGTTTAATAAATGGATAAAAAATCTCAACAAGAACACGACCCGTTTAATAAACGGATAACACGACACGACTTCTTTAACCCGTTTAATTTTAAAAACATTATAATAACAAATTTTAATACTTCATTTTTTCTTACTACTAATTACACTTAGCTCAAAAAAGAGAAATTTTAAATCAAATCTCATAAAAATAAGACTTGAAGGCTTTAAAAAAAAAAACAAGAGACTATTACCTTTTATAGGTAACTCACTCTCCCCATCTCCTCTCATTTTCTAATATGAGGCAAAAACAAAATACATTTGCCTTTATCTTTGAAGTGTTTTACAACTTCTTTCATTTGTCTTTGAAAAATAAGACTTGAAGGCTTTAAAAATAAAAACAAGAGACTATTGTCTTTTATAGACAACTCAACCCTCCTCATCTCTCCTCATTTTTCAATGTGGAACAAAAACAAAATACATTTGTTTGTCTTTGCCTTTGAACTGCTTTTCAACTCTTCTTCTTTATCTTTGAACTACTACTTTACTTTTTTTTTTATTGATTTCTTTACTTCTTTTTTCTTGCTAATTTTTTAAAATAATTATTAATTTATTATTATATTAATTTTATTTAAACGGGTAAACGTGTGATAAACGGTTTGACAGGTCTTACCCGAACATGACCTGTGTTATTAAACGTGTTTGACGTGTCGACCCGTTTATCATTTAAATCCGTCGATTAATTGTGTCG
Organism: Ilex paraguariensis; assembly: GCA_963454935.2. Classification (NCBI taxonomy): domain Eukaryota; kingdom Viridiplantae; phylum Streptophyta; class Magnoliopsida; order Aquifoliales; family Aquifoliaceae; genus Ilex; species Ilex paraguariensis. Next base: position 94,194 of record CAUOFW020005891.1, read on the forward strand.
TGTCGAATTTTGACAATGGTACTGTTTCGACAGGTGACGATGGTGTTGGCGATATCGGGATGTGCGGCCGCAACTGCGGTGGGTTACGTGGGTCGTTTTGGACAGAGCCAGACAGGTTGGATGGCCATTTGCGATCACATGGGTAAATTCTGTGGCAAAGTGATGCTTTCCCTTTTATTCTCTTACTTGGCCTTCTTTTCCCTCTTCACGCTTACAATCATGGCTGCATACAAGCTCAAGTCTCCGGCGGCCATGGAATGAAGGAGGACCAGGAGGGCTGCTCTGTTCTGTTTTCTAGGATTCTACATTCTGTACACACTCAATTTGCATGCAGGAAATCAGTATAAGAAAAGAATTATGTATGTAGGCATCAATACATATAATATCTTCTCTTGCTAATAATTACCTGTCATGATTTTGCATACTACTTCCAGAACTTGAAGCCCCTCTAAAAGATGGTTTAAATTCAAAAGGTTATTGATATATATAGCTTTATCCTATCCTGAGACTAGAACCTGAAAACAAATCAATGTTCATTCCTTCAAGGTGGAATAACCTCTTGCAATCCATGAAAGTAACTACCTAGGAAGTAGACTGAGAAGACAGAGATCAAGTTTCATCCCCACACAGTGACGACACAAATAGTTTCCATTGCTTTGTCAACATGGATCTTGCTCTTATGGTAAACTTCACTCATGGCAACCATCACATTGTTGTGATATATCTAATCCTCTTTCCAACTCCAATGTACATATCCATATTCTGATACCCCTTATCTACATGAATATAGGTTCCCCAAACGATGGACTAAGAAAACCATGGATGCAAAACACCCTAAAGTAAACATACTAATTCACATACCTATGAAATCTGTTTTCAATAAATACACCCTGGTTCTGGATATAGATGGGCTGTGCATAGTGGTGAGGCTTTAAAATAGAATAAAGTGGAGGTTTTTGAGATGCCACATAGTAAAACATGATACAAAACACTAACACCTGGTTATCTTGGAGGAGTATATGTTTGCTTGTATAAGAATGTACAATAGTCTCCGGGCATCATCATCCGCTGAAGTGTAAAACGGCAAATATAGAAATTCTTCGCCAATTACAAAATGACATAAAAGAGAAAGGTCGCACAGTGCTTCATTCAGGTATCATCTCCTCTTCACTGTCGTTAAGGTGCTCTTTCAGGGTTAGACCTGGCATCTCCCATTTTTTACTATCCCATGCTGAATCTATTTCAGGCAACTCATAGTCATCAGGTTTTAGTGACTGCTGAAATTCTGGAAGATCGGGTAAGATTTGGAGACCCCTGCATCATATTCCAAGTAAATATAATGAAATGTATCAAAGAGGCGATATCACAAGAATCAAGAAACAGCGGAAGCTTAGAAAGAGAGGGGATATCACAGAACAATGTTGAACTCCTTACTTGTCTTGGTCTATAAGGGAGCCATACATCTGAGACTTCCTAGATGCAGTTTCAGGAATTTTCCTATTTAAATGCTTCATAGCACCCTGGAGTGGAGGAGCCCTTAAGAAAAGAAATCAGGGAGTGATTAGAGGAATTAAGACAATGCGTTCAAATGTGACAGCACCATAATGGAAGGATTTCTTCGCATTGAACGTAACACATTCAAATCCAACCTGGTCACAGGAACTGCAAGGCAAAAGCTTAAACATGCCTTCTTGCTCTCTGCTAGTAGTTCGTCAGCAGCAAGGAAACAACACACAGCACTAACGTGGCTTGCTGGTTCGGTACCCTTGTCAAGTATTAGACCATGGAAATAATAAGCTGCAGCCTGACAATGATATAGGTTTATTACTATCTGGACAATGGAAAGTACATAATACAGGAAAAACAATACTGAGAGCAGTGAGAACCTTCGCTTCAAGGTACTTCCATTTGATGAACAACAGATGCTTCTTCCCATGTCCATTATTGTTGTTGTATCCGGACAAGCAGTAATGAGCCTGATAAAGGGAGAAAAGGACTATGCTTTTAGATACATGAGTACACTTCCATATCTAGGACATAGGCAATTGCTTTTCTAGCGAGTCTACTTCTAGAAACAAAACGAAAAGAAAATAAGGCAGTTTCAGTGGAATAACAACACGAAGCTTCGAGTTGAATTCCCAGAAGAAACAAATCAACAAATAAAAGAAAAGTACACGAGGGCAGCCTGCAAGGGAAGGGCTTAATCTTCTATCCTGTCTTTCTTTCGTTCCAACACAAAACCAAATCAAGCAGGAACAACCAATTGTTCCAATAAAATCCATCACATATACGGGTGTTCAAGTGAAAACACCAAAAGAAAATATAAAGAGAGTAGTTTTGAAAAATATAATTACTAATCATCTGAATGAGAGATGAATACAGGCATTGTTTGTATCATTTTCGTGATCTTTTAATGTTCCATAAATGGCCCATAAGACAAATGCATTTTTCAAAAGAATTTGTCTAAAATTGCAACTTCGCATCAGTCAGCTAGGTGTAATCAGGGAGATAATCTATCAGGAAAACCCCTTAGCCTGCAAAACCTAAATATGTTTACAGCCTTAGCAGTGATATTCCAGAAGGAAGGCCAATNTGCAACTTCGCATCAGTCAGCTAGGTGTAATCAGGGAGATAATCTATCAGGAAAACCCCTTAGCGTGCAAAACCTAAATATGTTTACAGCCTTAGCAGTGATATTCCAGAAGGAAGGCCAATTTAGTGAACCGCAATGTGTAATTCCTCTAATCATTATAGTGAAACAAATGTATGGGAGCTTTCCCATGTCAAAAGCATCCCACAAATGCTATATAAATCACGTGCCTGTATCCACCCATCCTTCTTCCTTCATGCACTTAACCAATCTGTAGCTGTACCATTTCTTTCCAACATATTCGACTCATCCTGTCAAACTTTGCAATCTCATGCAGAAACCTTGATTCTATTTTCAGATTGATATTTTAACGGATTTTAGTACCCAGAGACTTAGTTTATTAAGAAGAAGAAGACATTACCGAATACTGAACTACTACTTTTGCCTCTTCATGCACCAAATAACAAAACAAATAGATGCAGGAAGGAGCACTTCAACTGAGATTGGCCTCAAGGTCATCAAGAGAAACATGACATTCCAGACAAGGAAATTGGCAGTTATCAGCTTTCTAATAAGCCAACTTGATAAAACATATATAGCTTCTCAACCACTATTCACTTGAAAGTTGTCTAGAATTTACAAGTTGTAATGTTGCTTGCTCAGTGAATCACGAAATTAGCAGTGTAATCAAAACAATATTTGTCAAGGATAAGTGGAAACTACATGATTTTGTGCCTGCATTTTTGAAAAACAACATACCTGCCCAAAATAGCTCAACTGTTCACAAGCCAGCCTCCTTTTCACTGATAAAGTGGCATTTTGACTTCCAACGGCTAAACTGAGCTGCATTTCAGTTCCCTAGATTTGTCATCTAACAGAGTGTCAACATGTATTTGTGCCATTGATGCTTTGAAATAATCACTTTAGTATCATTTAGGTTGTAGAGGTAAATAAGATATAAGAATGATTGAAATACATTACTCGTATCACCATAGAATAGGTTGCTGAAAGTAGATCCATTCTCCTAGTTCCTCTTTTTTTTTTCTTTTGTTTTTTGAGCAAATGACATGATGCACGAGTAGTGGGGGATGGGAATGAAGTGGACATCGGCATACAAACCGTTTAACAACTACATGGACCTGGTGTCTTCCCATTCTTGTTCTTATTTCTTAATGTGTAGGCAACACTCTACATGCACAATGATTCCTCAACCACAATATATCTTATTGCTCTTACGTTAATTTTCTGTGAACAAGTTGAAAATACATAGTCATCTCCTCATTAGAAAATTGGGATGTGGCACATTATAATTCTCCGTGAGTGGTGTCATATATGAATCAGGTTTCTTAGAAAACCTAAACAAATGTGTACCTGCCCTAGTGCTTGAATGAAACTAGTCTCTAAGACATTCTCCTGCAAATCTTTCGGCAACCTATTCCTAATCACAAAAAGATGATTTTTAGAAATAGAGGCTAATAAGAATCCGAGCTAAAATAGCCAAAACTATATGAATATATGCTTACTTAATATCAGGTGGTATGTGAAGGAGAACCTCCCGGACACAAAATTCCAAGTAGCCAGCTGCCTTCAGCAATAAATCAACAGCATCCCTCATGCTTTCTGGCAGTACACTCGCTAAGAATTTCCGATCAGCCAAGGTTTCCATCAACAGGGTCAAATTGGATTCCAAAAAAGTCAAATATCTGAGAGAGACAAACCTGCAGATACAACTCTTTCAGAAGAACCAGCATGATTCGTAGGAATCAGTATTGAATTCGCCTCCGTCAATGTCAACATAGCCATCATGTGGAGAACAGAGAGCACTTCAAACCAGGAGTTTGCGACACAGGCTTCCTGATCATCAAATAACAGATCAAATTTATCCAAAATTTATATCATGACTAAATATTTTGCACAACAAACATTACTTTGTGGGATTCTTACTTGCCGTCCATCTTGTAAACTTCTCCACTTGAATTCCACTAATTCTTGAAGACCATGATCTGTTAATCCAGAATTACTCATTCTAATACATTGTTTAATATGAATACCTATGGATGTAGAGTGACAGAAAGAGTAAAACCTTTGGCAGTTAGGCCAACTAGAAGAGGCAAGTACTCCTCCAGTGCTCGTTGTAATTCGGGAATAGCAGACCCACCTGGAAAATCAAGAAGTTGTCGTGAGAAAAGTGTGTCATACGAGAACCAACGGAAAGAAAAACAAAAACAACGGGCTCACAACAAGACCAGACCAGTGTCCTCTGCCACTAACACGATCTGATTCCGAAGTGAACTTATTCTATCGGCAAGATCTGTCGGTATTAGGCGTCTAAGCGTCCTCTGAACATCACATTGCCCGGGAACACGCATTGAGGGGACAAAGATCGAAACTTCAGGAATATTCTTCTTCTTCTCCCTGCTTCCAACTGCGTGTACAGAATATGTGCAACCCATTGTTCTTGCAGTGCACTATTTTTGAAATATAACATCCTACATCGACATTGATATATAACAGAATTCTGTATTTTAGTCCAAAAGTAATTAATCACAAATTATACTACCTGTCAATCAAAATTGAATTGAAGCCCAAATAACTAAAAAGCCTATACAACTGAGGCAACGCTGTGTTGTGTATACAAACGCAGGAGCATATACAGAGAAAGTGGAGCAGAAAGAGGGGGGGGGTAATAATTGATGAGAACCCAAATATTGGTGGATCAGTATGGATAGTTAAAGCGAGCAGGTTCCGACTTAATCAAGAAAACCAATAAAATATAAATATTTGTGATTATGTGCAGATGGAAGTAGATATCAGCAGAATAAATGAGTATAATGTGGAAAAACTTACTGGTTTCTTGGAGGAGAGAGGAAGAAGAAGAAGAGTTGCGAAGCTTAGAGATGTTGATATAGCCGGGGGAGAGAGAGAGAGTAGCTTCTGGGAGTACGAAGCTCAGTGACCGAGAAATCAATCACATGGTGAATGCGTAGGAAGTCATAGTAATAGTACACATTAGTGCGCTATTATAGGTGTCTCAGCGATTATGGGGGGAATGAATGGAAATTTGGATCCGGAAAATTATTTGTTTATGAAAAGCTAAGTTTGACTTTCTTTAATGGAACGATGGCTTCGATCGTGAACTTCATAAGTAATTTAAGGGGGGTAACAGAGGCTAATTGCAATTGCATGAATGTCTTTTGTATATCTGAAATTCCTTGGTGAAGTCACACGCACACACATAATCAATTGGGTGAAGGACGGGGTGGATAGGAATTAGAAAAGGAAACGAGAACACAACCCTGGTGTAGTTGCAGCAAAAGCATCGACTGTATTGAATTTTGATGCTGCTTTTGGAATCGGCATAACTTATATAGTCCACGAAGAGCTTGAAGTAGAAGGATATATATAACTTATAAAAATGGGAGGGGAGAAATGATCTCATCCCTGCTGCTATTAGTGTTCCAGTGGTCAATCTTTTGCTTTAGTCAAATCCCATGTTGTAACTTATATCAGATTCGATCGCTCGCTCAATTTAAATGCTAAAACGATGTCAAACCATCTCCTTTCAAAATATGTACAATAAGGTTAGAGAAAATGTTAGAAAAAAGAGGTAAACAAAAAAAGTCAAACTATGCATGCAGTTGATTGAGGAGAAATATATGTGAATACTAAAACTAATCTAATCATCTAGGCTGAGCTAGCTTAAAAGCTCAATTTCTCAATTCACACAGGAGATTTCAATCAATCAACTTGGAGATCAGACAGACTAAGTTGTCACTCAATAAATCAGATTAGTCAAGATTTGAACCAACTTAACCCCTATTAAATGAAAACTCAGTTTACCTAAAACAGTTTATCCCACCATGAAGAAATTAAAGGATAGAAGGTAAATTGCGTTATCTCGGATCTCATCCGAGTCTATCTCTAGAATGCTACATTATCAGTTTTTAGAATGTCACGTCATACCTACAAAATGTAATTTTTAACAGCTAAATATTCCATCTCAATCTTGACAAACTAGGGGACCACCTCGTAATTACTTAAGAACTACGCTACCCTAGTGTATAAATAGACAAACTCTTGCCTTGCTCAAACAATGTACAATTGTATTCTCAAAGCTATGAATAAAAATTATAATCAACTTGTATTAAAAAAAAAAAAAGTTTTTTTGGGTGTAGGTACATTTTTTTAGATTTATTTGAGAGGAAGTGTATGAATAAGTATTTTACGATATTAAGTTCAATTTTAATAAAACATCTTGTGATTAGATATAAAATTCAAATGACATTTAAAATTTTTTACTTGCTTACCCTTCTTTAAATTATGCATAGTTATTATTATTTCTCTCTCTATCTCTCCTTCCCTCTCTCTCCATTACTCTCTCACTTTCTCTTCCCTATTTTTTTTCTCTATCTCTCTTTCCATTACTCTCTCTATTTTCTCTCTCTCATTGATAATTTATTTTATTTTCAAATCTATATAATAAAGTAGCTAGAAAAGTTTGTCTTGAGTTTTTCGCGTCTCAAATCGCTTGATGATTATTGATCCAATGATTCTCATGCAAATTTTTTCTAAAACTCCTCTCTCATCTAACTCTCTCTTTCTATCTCATACTAATTGATACAACTATCTCTCCTATCTACCCCACTCTCGCCCTTGTGTAATTCTGTCCATGTATGTCATATCTATATATATATATAGATATCCTAATTGAATTTTCATTCGTTTTATATCTCTCTCCTATCTCTCACACATTTTAAACACACATTCTCAACTCTCATATAACTCTATCTTTCTTCACAAACACACTCTCTCTCTATCCTAAACGTATATAATAATAAAATAATAGGAGTTGGAGAACCTAAATGCATATAACAATAAACTAATAGGAGTTAGAGAGTTTGGCCTAGACGATTATATATATCTAATAATAACAAAATACGTCTAATACTCATTAAAACTCTAATCTCTCTCTCTTTATGTCATACTCTTATCTCTCATAAGTTTATCTCATCTCTTATATAATTCTCTCTTTTTTTTTATATATATACATTTATCAATACACACATGTCAATATCGACTCCTATCCCAAAAAAAAAAAGATATTTTTTAGGTATAATGATTAAATATATAAATTGTGTACATGTTGAAATTTTTTAGAGATCGTGTTTTTAGATAAGTTTTGATTTGATGTTTTCATCTCATTCTCCCTATTTTCTCTCCCACACTCTTTCTCTCCCTATTTTCTCTCACCGTTACTCTCTCTCTCTTTATATCAAAATTACATCAATCAATTACAATTGTATTATATTACACCAAATAATTACTCATGTGATCTGATAAACCAAACAGTTTCATCAAATAATTACACAAAATTACGACTCCAACTCAATTTGTCATTCAGTTGTTTACATAAACCAAAAAGTTATATCATTTAGTATCACGACATGGTTACAACAATTATATGCACTAAATTTAGTGTAATGGTAAACTCTTTTGTGTAATGATAAATTCAATTTGATGTATATAATTGATAAAATAATTGGAACACTATTAATTTTTTTTTTAAAAAAGTTAAGGGGGAATGAGATAAATAGGTCATAATTTTATTACCATTATAGTGTACATTTGATAATTCCTCAAAAGTCAGTGAGAACATACATCTGCCCTTGGCTTCACTCATTTGCACCACAGAAGAGCTCACACAAGCTCTTCTATGTCACACTTACGAGTTTTCTACACCATCAATATATATATTGATTTTGCCATTGACAAAGCAAGAGAGAGAAAGAAAGAGACTAGTAGATGATCTAGGTCCAAGTCTAGTCTAGTTATTTTTGGGGTTGCAAGTTAATTTAAGTAACTTTAAGGATATGGTGGGCATTTAAGTTAAAAAAACTGAGGGTAACATAGAAAGTTTGGCATTTTACTTTAAATGGAGAATGTGGCCATGGACCATGGTACCCATAACCTAACCTAACCCAACCCAACCCTTGAAGGAAGTAAGGGTCACAGAATTGAAGTCAGCGCAAGAGTTGGTCGACCAATGTGGCATTTGACCAGTAGTGCCCGTAATTTGATGCCTTCAATGACATGACAATATCCTGTTGGTCAAAATTCTATATCCTTCATAACCCATTCCCATAGTGAGGAAGGCAAATACAATATTGGTTCCCTGCAAATCATGCAAGAAGAGAATATATTCCGATCCTTTATAGGCAGCTAGAAAACGTGACACTGAGAGCTAGCTGGTGGGATGGCAAAACTAATGAGAGAAGAAGAAAAAAGAAATATGGATCATATCAGGGGGGGAGGTAAATTGAGTGGACTGATCAGCTAATTGAGTGAATTTATATATGTGGCAGTTGGAATCTGATCAATCACTATAAATCAAGGAAGAGAGGTCTTACATGAAGATAAGAGCCTTGTTTGGTAGCCAATGATGACTTGCCTGACTCCTCCATTCAAAGCCCGTCTCAATCAAGACCCTTAATTGCTTGGTTTCAGGCAGTCATCTTGGCTAACTTGACACTCTCTTTTCGATCATGCTAGACCTTCTCTTCTTCCCCTACTAGCACTGGATATCACCTTGTGGATTGGACATGATTTTGCATAGGATACGCAGAAATTAATGTGTTTAATCAAGGTATGTTAGATCTGAGAGTATGGGTCTCTTGTTTGCACATCTCTCTCTCTTTCTAGATCTCCTTGAATAAACTTGCCACTACTTTGAGATCTTGATAGCATGCAAATGAGCCTAGCCAAGAAATAATTTGCTCGAGCTTGGTACGAAATTTAAACGAACTTCAAAGAAAGTTCTAACTTAACTCATTATTATCTATAAATTGATTGTGAACAATTTGTTGTTGAATTGATTATAAACCAAACTCAAGTAACTAAAATTTTTCTATAGTAATAATGCAAATTAGCTTATCAAGGCGATCGAATTGAACCCAAAAAAATTGACAAACTTAATACGCAAGCTTGACTCTTTATCACTTGAGCTGATCATCTTGAACAAATCTTAACACCCCAATCTTGAGTCAAGCTGGATTAATTCAATTTTCTTTTATATACAGTCCTTGGTCTATCTTGGCGGGGAGACCCCATCTATCTTGGAATAAAGACACCCCTTCAAGGGTTTCCTGTTGAATGATCTTGTCATATCGTGATTCATCATCTTTTAGCTAGCTACCCCTTCTGGCTTCTGCAAAGATATAGCAAGACTCATTTAGAATTCTTGCCATGATATTCTCCAAATCTATCTTCATTACACTGCACAACAATACCCTCCTACAAAAGAGAAGCCAAAAAAGAAAGAAGAAAAACATGTTTCAAATTACTTGGATTTTCAGGTCAAAAAATATACTTGATATTCATTGGTTGTGCGATGCCATTCAGACGGGTTGAGATGTTGGTTAGAGCTCATCCTTATCCAAATTATAAATCTCCCAAATCCAGTTTAACCCAAATTCAAATTCCACTCACATCTTTCAATCTTAGTTTGTCCCATGCACTAGATCGCTATTACCTAGGGCTCCCAAATGGAAAAAAAAAAAAAAAAATTGGGGCCCCAATACAAACCTGTGTACAATATTATTAGACTTAATTTTTGGGTTTAATTTGAAAACTTAGGCATTTTGATCATTGAATTAATAATAGAGACAAACATTGAATAAGTTCACTAACAATTANTGCATTTTGATCATTGAATTAATAATAGAAACTAACATTGAATAAGTTCACTAACAATTAAATCACCACAATTTACTAGGTGTCAAAATTAGGTCCCCAGATTAAATACAAGTAATATTCTTAGAGTTTCTTACAAAAATATTTAGGGTCCTAGAATTCGAACTGATTTTTTTTTTAATCTTGCCCAATGTTTATTATATACGAAAAATCACCTAATAATATATTTTTCCACCTTATTATCAAAACTATTTAATTTATTGTGTATCAATTAATAGTTATAAATTATAAGTTTATATTTTATTCAGATTAAATTTTAGGTCACTTCAAATTTATGATTTAATTATTTTTATAAAATGCATAAAATGACTATAAAATGAATTGAATAGAAGTACCTCANATCTTGCCCAATGTTTATTATATACGAAAAATCACCTAATAATATATTTTTCCACCTTATTATCAAAACTATTTAATTTATTGTGTATCAACTAATAGTTATAAATTATAAGTTTATATTTTATTCAAATTAAATTTTAGGTCACTTCAAATTTATGATTTAATTATTTTTATAAAATGCATAAAATGACTATAAAATGAATTGAATAGAAGTACCTCATTATCTGAAATTAATTGTAACCATAGTTGTGTTGCAAAATTTTTTTGTTAAAACATTTTTTTGGATCTCTGCTATATTAAAACATGCTCCACATATTTTAATATAATTTAACTCACAAATTTTAACTTTCACATTCTTTTTGAAAAAAATCATTTTGTTAGCTAGTCTAAATTTTTATTTTCATTCTCTTTCTCTTTATCTTCAATCAATAACTAGTTTAATTACATTTGGTCAAGAATTTGACTTTGTTAATTGAATTTTAATGTATAAAACTCAAGTTCAAAAATTCAATAAAGATTTCTAATTCTCAAAAGGCAAAAGCAAAAAAAAGTTAAATAAACATAATNTAATGTATAAAACTCAAGTTCAAAAATTCAATAAAGATTTCTAATTCTCAAAAGGGCAAAAAAAAAAAGTTAAATAAACATAATCAATTTTTGACAATTATTTTTTATTATTTACACTATTGTAAAATATATTAATAGGGCCTAATTTAAAATTTTTTGCCCAGGGCCCCCTCATATGTCGGGGTGCCCTAATTTGTCCCATGATTAATTTTTAAATTGGGTTGAACTATTTTTAAACTTGAGTTCCACAGTTTGAGTTGATATTTGGATTTTCACTGTGTTAGGTGTTACACAATTCTGACTAGAATTTAGGTTTAATTTGGATTCAACTTGATTGAAGTTAAACTTGAATCTTAGACTATGCAATTTGGGTTAAAATTCAAGTTTAACTACGATTAGACCTAAATTAGGATGGATTTCTATAAATCATGGCTTTAATTCGAGTATTACTTGAGTTTAAATTGAATAGAAAAATCTTTTGCCCAAAGTCCAAGTAAAAATCCTTACCTAAGCNCTAGAAATCATGACTTTAATTCGAGTATTACTTGAGTTTAAATTGAATAGAAAAATCTTTTGCCCAAAGTCCAAGTAAAAATCCTTACCTAAACTGTAACTTTTTTATATCAGTAGCATCCGAGACAAATTCGAGTTAGTTGGCTCAAATTTGCATATCCCTAGAATTCATGTTGCCAAAAAATTAGGGAAATTTTTTAAGAGACGGTAGAGGACTTTATATCCATAACTATTCTCAACTTTTTACTTATGTTTGTGTTTGTTAAACGACGTCGTTTGAATCCGGAAATTGAACAAAAAGGAGTATTACACCTAGACCCCTTGAGATTTTTTATTTAATCACTCCAACCTCTGATATTTAAAATATTATACACAGACCCCTTAAAGTTTGTACGCACGTAACGTTTAGACCCCAACAGGAAATATACCAGTTAATAAATTATATTTAGACCCCCTAAAGTTTATAAATATATAATATTTACACTGCTTAAATTTAAAATATTATACTGAGATAAAAAATATTCTAATGAAAGATAAAATATCAAATATTTTAAATTTTACAAAAAAAATTCATATTCTATTATATCATTTATTGAAATAAAATTAAAAATAAAAATTCAATTTTTTCTTAAAAAATTATAATTATTATATAATTATATTGTCTATTGAAATTTAATTTGGTTGTTTAAACGACCAAATTAAGATACCAAATTACCCCAATTAAAGCTAAAATATATTGTTTCCATTACAATTTAGCCTATTGTTTAATTTTTTAGTTTTATTCTAATAGATAATATAATTATAAAATAACTATGATTTTTTTAAAAAAAACTAGACTTTTACTTTTGATTTTATTTCAATAAATGACACAATATAGCATGAATTTTAGATGTAAAATTCATGTTCTATTATGAATGACTTAGACCCCTTATTTTATTTTTTAGTTTTATTCCAATAGATAGTATAATTGTATACTAATTATGATTTTTTAAAAAAGAATTAAATTTTTAATTTTAATTTTATTTCAATAAATAATACAATAGAACATAAATTTTGATTGTAAAATTTAAAATATTTGATTTTCTTTTTTTGATTAGAGTATTTTTGGTATAACACAATATTTTAAACTTAAAGGGTCTAAATATTATATATTTGTAAATTTTAAGGGGTCTAAGTATAATTTATTAATTGATATATTTATGGTCTAAGTGTTACGTGTACAAATTTTAGAGAGTTTATGTGTAATATTTTAAATGTCAAGAAATCTAAGTGATTAAGTGACAAATTTTAGAGGCCCGGATGTAATTCTCCCGTGAAAAAACAGAATGGAAATAAGCCGCCATTTTCCANTTAATAGATATATTTACAGTAGGGGTCTAAGTGTTATGCACGTACAAACCTTAGACGGTCTATGTATAATATTTTAAAAGTCAGGGGATCTGAGTGATTAAATGACAAACCTCAGGGGATTCAAGTGTAATTCTCCCTTTATTTTTTGATTAACTATATAACTCTTAAAAAATATGCATCATTATATTTTCAATAAATTGTTCGAAAAAACTTCAAACACTCTATCTTTCTAATATTACTCATCATCCTATATATATATATATTATTTTTTATGGAAAAGTTGAACCTTTTCATTTTTAAGATAAAAAATAATCGTATATATAATTTTTTAAAATCAATTTATGCTATATCAATATAATTTTTCAGTCACAATAAATTTTAAGATAAATTATAATGACACTTATGTAAATTATTCTAATTACAAGGACACCTCCTCNGTCTAATTACAATGACACCTCCTCAATTTTTTGAAATTACACTGATACCCGAAGTGAGGTCTTGTCCCTTAACAAATATAAAAAATATATATATAATTTCTCATAATTATCCTTACCATACATACATCATTTTTTACTTATCATATTCTCATATTATTAAATACTAATAAATGAGCCATTTTTGGATTCAACCTGTCAAACTTGAAATTGATACGATTAACTTGTTTTATTTAATCGTGTCGAATTTCCTCTATTTTTCTGTTTGTATGTTGATACGAACAACACGGAATTGCAATGATCCATATGTTTAACTGATATTATAAAAATAAAATATTTTTTATTTGTTGTTGTTTATTAAACACTAACATAATTATTGTATAAAAAGATATTTTTATTTGTTATTATTGTTATGTTTATTAAGTTAATTTTTAGTTTATAGGAAAAGTATGAGAATGCATTCGGTTAAGTAAAAATAGAATCTTAGATTTAAATTTTAACGTTAAATTTTTTTATTTAAAGGTTATATGAGTCAACACGAATATGAACACCCCTACGCAGATAATCTAGCGGTGTGGAGTTGAACCCAAATAAATCGTAGACTCGGACGTCAGGGTTTTAACTTTCACTGGTGTCTCTTGGACTTAAATGATACATGTGATTTGCGGATAATTACAGGTATCCGGGGTTTACTCTTGCAAGAATGAGTTCAAAGTGGCCTTACCTTGGAGAGGTTCCACGATATAAAAAAAAAAAAAGAAACATAAATGCGAACATGAATACGATACAAAAATAAATAGATTAGCCTAATTTTATCCATGAGTAATATGAGTATTAAAGTACAAAAGTTGATGATATAATCACTTTTTTGACATTGTCAATAACGATGCTAACAATAGGAATATTTTGTGAAATGAGTAGGTAAACAGTAAAGGACATCAGTGTAATTTCAAAAAATTAAAGGGGCGTCTCTGTAATTAGATCAATCTGCAGGGATGTCAGTATAATTTACCCTAAACTTTATAAGTTGTACTAAGTTTTATTTAATAAAAATAAATATCATAGTGTATTTTTAAGTAAAACTTAAATTTTTTATAATTTTAAGATATTTGATAATACAAATTGTAGAATATTATATTAAATTTTATTCCAATTGACCTAAATTATTTTTAATTGTAGTAAGGTTCCAATGTGATTAGTATATTAACAATTACTTTTATTTTATTCAAAGAATTATAATTGAAATCCTAATCAAATGAATTCCAAAAAATTTGATTTTTCAAACATCACTAAAAAAATTAATTTTAATCATAAAATTCTAAAAATATAGGACTTTAACTATTGTTTTTATTTTTTTTATAGTTAGAGCAAAAAATTTTGGGAATATATAAAATTTTCATAATCTTACAATAAAATATGAGCAATAAAAAATTAAAATTTGTAAATTTTAGATGATATTTAATTTAAATACATATATACCTAATATATTTTATTAATTTTTGTGTACAAAAATTATTCACATGCAATGTACGTAGTGCATTCCTAGTGTAAATGAAGGTGGTTCACTTCATTCATTTTAGGAAAAAATTCGGCCACATCTTTTCTAGCTTATCATATTTTTAATGACGCCCTTTCAATTTTTTGAATCTTCACTCACACTCCTATCAGATTAAAGGTGTTAATTAGAATGTAATTTCACTAAATTATCCATGATAATATATTTGAGGAAAAATTTCATCCACACTTCCTCTAGATAGATATATCTTAAATGAGACTCCTTCTGTTTCTTAAATTTTTTTTATGTATTAAAATTCGGGCAAATTAAAATTCGATTTAAATTAATTATTTTTTTTTACGTATTAAAATTTGAATCAATTAAAATTTATATTTTTTATATATTAAAATTCTATTTGAATTGATTAAAAAATATTTTTAATCAGCTCAAATCAAATTTTAATTTACTCGTATGGGGTTCAAATTTTGATACATAAAAAATATAAATTTTAATCGACTCAAATTTTAATACGTAAAAAATAAATTTGAATCAATTTTTAATTGGTGCAAATTTTAATAAGTAAAAAAATATAAAATTTAATCGATTCAAAGCGAATTTTAATCGGTGCTAACATATTAGGTAGAACTCAAATCGCCTTGAATTTTAATACGTAAAAAAATAAAATTTAATTAGGCAAAATTGAATTTTAATCAACTCAAATTTTAATGTATAGAAAAAATAAGTTTTAATTAGTTTGAATTTTAATATGTAAAAAAATAAATTTTAATTCATTCAAATTTAAATCAAATTTTATATAGAAAGATTATTTAATGTTTATGTAGGAGTATTTTTAATATTTTAGATTAAAAAAAATTGTTAAAAATAGTAGTTTAATGGTAAAAGGTATCAATAATATTTAAATATAAATTAAAAAAAGTGTCGATAATATTTTTGATAATAGAAGAGTCTCTTTAAAAATATGATAAATTAAAAAAACTATGGCTGAAAATTTCTCTTTATTTTATTTTATTTTTATTTAATGATAAGATCATTTTGGTAACGTGATTTCATCGTGGCCCAATCAGTGAATTTATTGATGAGTATTACTATTTGGACTTAAAAATTTAACATAATTTATTGACATAATGATGTGACTTTATTGTAACTTTTGAATTATATGTGAATTTTATCAAATATTAAAATTTAATATTAATATAATAATTCTAATAAAATTATATCATTATATTAACAAATTATGTTAAAATTTTAAGTCCTACAAGCATTATTCTTGATTGATCGGTAACTCTGACTCACTTGACCACAACCTCACCTCATAGAATTCCCAACGTTTTCTCCCTCCCACTGGCCATCACTTTCATCCAAAATACTGATCGGTGTTGATACCCAAATCGACTCAAAAATCTCCAATCTTTTTGAAAGATGGCTGAAAGTGGAGCAGTGTATGAATCATCAGCAGAGTCGAAGTCGTTCTTTAGGAGGCACTGGGAAGGCTACAAAGAGTTCTGGAGCGAGAGATTCTCCATTTTGGATAACTATTCGAGGTTTGTCAAAAGAGAGAAGCCTCTCCCTTCTTGGTCTGACTCTGATGTAGAGGAGTTCATCGCCTCTGACCCAGTTCATGGCCCCACAGTATCCACTTTCTCTCTCTCTCTCTCTATCTCTCTCTCTACACATATATAGAGATATATTGATCGATATATGTATGTATGCGTGCGTAGATATGCTTTTATTTCAAATGGCGTTCATTTCATTTTCTATGATCTGGGATTGCTTGATTTGGTCTAATATTCATGCTTTCATTCCATCTGAGTGTCGTTTGGTATCGTCTAATTTATTTTATCTGGGGTCATGTTCAATTTCATCTGTTATTCCACTTTGTTGATACAGAGATCGAAATTGTCGCGTTATTTTTCTTGTTTAGTTGGGATTTTGATTGGGTTTTTGGGGATATTTTGTATTTAAATACTAATCTGTTGCGCATTTCCTGTTACTTTGTTTCATTTTCATCTTGCACCTGCTTATTTTGGGATGGATTTGAGGAATGGTCATCTAGGTGAACCTTAGTTATGTGTATTGGAAGTTGATTATTGCTATTTATATTTGATACCTTTGACATAATTTATTTTTTCAAAAATGAAGGCGTTCCCAGTTGGTCATGGTGTCTGTTTATTAAGTGTATAATTGACTGCCCCTCTACCCCTCGTCCTCCTCCTCCTTCTCCTCCTCCTCTTGGTTCCAGTTTGAATATGTTTTGTTTAGGCACAATTTTTTTGGCTCCTCCATTTTCTGTTGTACACTGGTTTCTCGCTAATGGAAGCCAGAATTGTCTGAAGATTGGCCCTCAAAGGTAAGAAAGAATTAACATAGTTGTAGCCAAACGCTAAGTCAAATACATAAAGTCGGAAATTTGAATGTATAAGTTGTGTTGTGGTAGAGTGCCCCATCATTCAGTGTCCCTCGCTCATATTTCCTTAAATTGAAACCTTAAAATTTTCTGCTGGTGCTTCTTGAGGGTTAAATTGCATCTCACATGTCCAAGTTTAGTGGATCTATTTTTTGCTTGTAATTGACTAGAAAACATGTTGTTCATGTTATGTGAAGAGTTTATATTATTCTGGTTATAAGAAGCTAGCTAATTCCAATTTATATGTCAGGGAAAATTTTTCTTGCTTAACAAATTTTGACAACTCTTGGAGTGTAGGTTCTATAATGTTGATAATTGCTAGCATATGTTATTTTATACACACACACAAAGGAAAAAATATATTGAAACAAAAAAGAAGCAAGACCTATTAAATCTATTAAGTGGTTGGTAGTAGTGAAGATTAGAGTTAATGTGTGCTTGAGTTTTGTCTGAAATTGCTTCATGAATGTCAAAAGCTTTAGGAAAATCAGCGATACTATATCGTTGGTCTACAGATGCAAGCTTTGAATGATGCATTATAGACAAATTAGGATTTTGGTATCACCTATGTGAATCTTACTCTAAATCTTTGTAGATTTCTGGCTATGGATTTCCATGGTTTTCAATCTTTCAGGTTATAATTTCACAAGTTGCATGAGAGAAGCTAGAACTCCCATTAAGCGTCATTGAGATTCTAAGTAAAAACTATTTTCTGTCTCTCAAGTATTTTATCACCTTTTCCAACATAACTGTCAAGTCAATTGGATTTCGAGTTTTTTGCCGTTAAATGTCACCTTATACTTGGCATCGACCTTTATATATTTTTCTATATTTGACACGTTTATGCTCATCTACACCACAACGTATTATTCACAGGCTCCAAATTAATGAGTTGTGCATCTATTTTATGAATGATTGCAGACTGTAGTCTAGTATATTGTTTTTGATCAAGGCCATACTAACAACTATATTTCTCATTCTGCGTAAGATTTAAGCAGCTTCCTCAAACATGGACATGTATATCTATCTCATACTCAAGCAAAGCAAGCTACATATAACAGAGTCATGAAAGTTGGCAATAATGTTGATTATCGATTTAATATTTCTCTAATTCTTCTCTTATCCTTGGGAAATTGTGAGAGAGTGGGGACTGCTGGCCCTTCCTAGCTGCTGCTAATCTGTCTCAAAGACTTCTTCCCCTTTTTTATGGTGTCGATCTTTTAAATTAAAATTGAAAACATAATAAGATTTGGAGTGCTAATAAATTGAAAATTGAAAATTAAGCATGCTCGTGCTAGTTGACATATACAACCTCTCCATTTTTCTCCTTTCACTATGCAAGTTAATTATCCTTTTCACACTTTTCTGAGTACTTTTATTAAGGTTAAAACAGTGT
Organism: Ilex paraguariensis; assembly: GCA_963454935.2. Lineage (NCBI taxonomy): Eukaryota > Viridiplantae > Streptophyta > Magnoliopsida > Aquifoliales > Aquifoliaceae > Ilex > Ilex paraguariensis. Next base: position 113,052 of record CAUOFW020005891.1, read on the forward strand.
GCATGTTGTAAATAGAGCATATATTACAGGGCTTGATCGCCAAAAGCATTTTAAATCCTTTTCCTAATAGCATCATATATATTTGTATGTCTTCCTTAAGACTCACATTGTATGAAAATTAGCTTTGGAAGGTATATTCTAACAGTAGTTTCTAAATTGTTAAGACTAGATTATTGTGACACCTAATTTATGCATCCAAAAAGGAAAAATAAAGCATGAAAGAAAAGATTTTTGGAACACTTATTATTTCAGATATGTTTTCTTTGCCAGTGAGAATCCTTTAAGTATGACATTTGTATCTAAATCTTTGCATGAGTGGGTTGTTGTTTTCTTGTTTGTTCTTTCTGAGGTTCAAAATTGAAATTGCCTACTTCAGAAAACAAAAATTACCATGTGTAGTGTGCTTTGATTCTGGTGGTCCAATTGCTTTTATCTTTCTTTGCACCTTCCTCTCCGTACATAATGTAGAGTGCTAATTTGTTCCTCTCCTTTTTTTCAGCTTAAGACTGCCCGTGAAGCAGCAAAATATGGTGCCCTCGGAAGCCTGATTGGAGCAGTTTCCACTGCGGGTTTTGCTTGGAAATATTCAAGGAGTCCCCATGGTATGTGTGGACTTGTTTCCATTGTTGTTTTGCTCTATGGTACTGAAAGTAGGATTTGTACAAACATAGCAGCAGATGGTAACTGTTTTTCAAATAGTGTTTGAATATGTTGATCTTTAATGGTTATCCTTTTTCTTAGTTTGCCTCTTGTTTCTGGAAAGCCTTCTGAGCGATGCATGCCATATTTACACATGCTGTTTTTGGAGAGTTTGGATATTTGGGACACAGCACAATGAAAGAATAAAGCATTTATTATGCATGTTTAATATACTTTAATATAAATGGAACTATGGTTAATTATCATTATTTCCCTTGGCAGGTGCTGCATTATCTTTTGGAGCAGGAGCTATATTTGGGTGGACATTTGGACAGGAAATTGGAAACCACAGCCTGCAACTTTACAGGTTGGATACCATGGCTTCTCAGGTTAAGTTCTTGGAATGGTGGCAGAGAAAAACAGGAGGGCAGTCTTAAATTAGCTTTCTCCGATTGCCAACCGAGACTTTCTTTCGTTTCTGCAAGAATAATCATCTGCATGAGTTGAAATTGTATTGCTTGATTCCATATGATTTGGTGCTTTTTATGTTAGGAAGCTTCCAATATGGATTTGCCTGCTGCTTGTTTCCCAGAGAATGGATATGATAGAACACGTGTTTTCTATGAAACATTTCTATACCCCGAAACCCACAAACTATTGGGACCTAATAATACATATGGAATATTGAATATTCACTATGGATGGGGATGTTATATTGCACATAAAAGTGGGGATGACCATCAACCCTGCCCCTCCCATTCATATGCCAAGCCAAAAACTTCTACAACTGTTCAACAACAGCTTTAACATGACAATATATACAATGCTAATGCACCAAATTGTTATCTGCCGCACAACACTGGGGACAGATTTGCACTTTTTCAACACCCTGACTTTCAATTTGTAAGTCTTTAATGAGTTCCATGATATGGTACTTTTACTATCATCATTAGATGAATGAGTCTCATTAATGTTAAATGGTAGAAAAGGTGACCCAACTTGAAGTGGTGGATTTACAATAGAAAGTTGGTTAAGTGCAGCTTTATTGATATTGCTTTGACATTGCTTCCTCCCCCGTTCAGCTAAACATTTACACTTCTTCACCTGATAATGAGCAGAACAGAGTGACAACCCATTTATTATCACGAGATCATTATTTGTATCCAAATGGATGATTCTTTCAACCTGAATGTGCAATTCACCATCCTCCCTGTGAAGTTTCTTTAAGCATTCTGATCCCCCTAGCAGACTTACAAAAGGGGCATGAAGAAATCAACTAATCAAACAATTAATTAGGAGTAAAACTAAAATAATAAATAAATAAATAAGAAAATTTGTTGATGTGAACTTTCACCCACAGAACAAGATTCCGTGCAATTCCAGTACCAGATTCCACCCTCTTCCACTTCATGAAACCTTCAACTTGCATGCCATGCCGCTCCTTGCTCTGATGAGTTTGAGGATTACCCCCATCGGTCAGTTACAGGATTTTGCTTAATGCTGTTGCATTTGCTTGACCATGCTGGCTCCCCGTCTTAACGGCCAATGAAGCCCAGCCAGTGGATGACTGCTAAAATTAGCATACATACTGCCAATATCATGCCAGCTCTACCCAGCAGCCAATTCTGTCTTGCAACTTCGAGTCTTCGTTGAATCCTGTCGGCCCATTTCATCTGCAACAACATTTTAACAATATTTTCAGGGGAAAGGAAATATTATGCATGCATGAATATGCATATACTGGAGATCAAGGATAATGCTAACCCATGATAAACTAGATCAATACAATCCTCATGTATGCACATCATTCAAGATCATGCTCTAACGGAGTATTTTCAACTAGAATCCCAACCCAAGCCTGAGGTACTCCACTGATATTTGTAATATCAATCGATTACTACATAATACTCCCACAAAAATCAGACACAAACAATTTAAGGAAGGCAAAGCATTTAATTGAAGAAATGGAAGTGTTCTTTCAGAAGGTTTGGAGAAAGAGAGACACATCGACTAGGTAATAAATAACATATCAAGTAGTTCACATAGGATGATAATAGGTAAGAAAGCATGCTTGTAAACTGTAATCGTGACCCGCATGGCTATTCCACACAATTTGCAATCAAATCCTCCAGTCCTGTTGGACGTACTGCATGTATGGGTAAAACTGCAGGCTCAGAGTAAATGAACAAACATAATGGGACAAATGAGTCAGGAATTAACAACCAGTTCTACACAACCAACTTATTGATCCATAATGTGTAACAGTAAGACGTCGTGGGAGGGAAGTAGACCTTAAAAATTAAAAAAGTCAGCATGATTTCCAGCCTAGTTCATGAAAAGTTTTCCACCAAGCCAACAAGGTTTTTACATTCATAATAGTACTAATCTCTTTCAGGTTTCGGCTTATAATTTAACCAAATACAACATACTAACTTTGATCTATTCTGACTTCATACATCTGAGAGTACCAACAACAGATCCATAATAATGTCTTCAGATGAATAAGACATTCACTGAGTACGTCTTTATTAAGGTCTACGACTTAAGTAGGAATAAAGAGCAACTAAACTTCTTAAAATAACCCTCCCCAGAGCCTCGTGCACTGGGTCATCTGCCTTCTTTCATTCTCATTAATTATTTATTTTTCACTTAAAAATTAACCTTTTGATGTTTTTGTTTGCTTTGATTTGCTGAAATTACTGTCAAACATGGCTTCATGTGACTTCATATTTTGGACCACTACGGGGATAAAAGATCATAAACAATTCTTATTGAAAAAAAAGATCATAACAAAAATCAGACAATTTTCCATAACTCTGAAAGAAGCAACCTTTAACATGTTATGAATATTTCTGCAGTCAGGAATAAAAAAAAAAAACCAAATTCAAAATAACAACAATGACAATGACTTCAACATTTATTTACTTACGTAGTCAATTTTCTAATTACAGAAAATTTAGTAATAATTACCAATAAACATCAGTGTGAATGCCTATTGACATACAAGATTGCGACATCAAATTTATATATTAGGAAAGGCTGAATATAAATATGGTGAACTTCATATGTGGTGTAGATTAGGAAGGTACCATTCTATCCAAGTCGCCTGGTGACATGACTTGTTGAGCTTTTTCCGCATCCTCCCGCAAAAGCTTAAATCCAAATTGTTCGCTCATGTTTGCCATCATGTCGGGGCTCATATTTTTAATCATTGACAAGAACACCTGCAATTTCCAAGAAATCAAATTTTGGGATAACTAAGCAAATAAATGCACAATTCTTTCCACCAAAAAACGCATTGGGATTCCATGAAACAAAGATCATTCCATGGTGTATTATCAGTTTGACAAATGAGGAGTCATCACAAAAAAATTGTCACAAGTGACAAGAAGATATGTGGATTATGTAACTCTTCAAGTAATTAAAGATATTCGACTCAGCATGCAAGCTCAAGTCATTTCAGATGTCACGAAAGACAATTGACAGGATTGAAAAGTTGAGCCAAGAATGACAGAATAAGTTCATTTACATGAGAGCCGGGAAATTCCCTGAATCTGACTCCCATGGTTCATTGTCATGTCCTTTGGTATGTTACCTTGGATTTAAGATAAATATTGATACGTAACCATAACTATATAGAACATCTCCCCCTCCTCCCCACACACACGCACACACAGAGGAACAAAAACACAAAAGCTAAAAAGGGGAATAGGGGATTATCAAACAAGGACTCCCAGCTGAATACCTGCTGCATGGCTGGATCTTTCATTTCGTTACTCAATTTTTCTTGCAGATCAGAACTTGATCTTGGCAAGCTTGACTGAGGAGCACTTCTTGAATTCAAAAATCCTTGAGAATTACTTTCAACAAAACTATCTCCATTAACTACAAAATTTCCCTGAGTTTCTAACGCTTTTGGCCCATTAGAGTGCAAAGAAGCTGCTGCTGCAGATCCTGAAACTTTTTCTTTCAGCGATGATGTAATTTCAAACATTTTCTGAAGTTCTTCCGGTGACATCTTACTCATCATATCAGTTGCGGTTGAAGCATGTCAGGTGTCACATCTGGTGGAACCGAACCAGGACTAAAGCTGTCAAAATTAGAGCCTATGGAACTTCTCTTCAAATGTGGGTTTTCCCCTTCAAAAGAGGAAGCCATTTGTACCATTCTTTGAAGTTCTTCAGGTGACATCTTACTAATCATATTTGAGGCAGTCTTCACCATATCAGGAGATATCCCTTCAGCTTTTCCACCACTTCAGAGAAGCCAGAGAATCTGGATCAGCATGACAAATAAAATTTTGGAAGGATCTATACAATTCACCAGGAGAAAAAAAGTGCAATGAGGATTAACTGAAATTATTTTCTAGTATTCAAAAATTAAGTATCAAAAAGACTACTAAACAAGCTTACCAAAAAGAAGAGGAAAGTGGAGGAAGAAGAAAGAAAGAAAGTAAGAAAGAAGCAGCAGCAAAAAAACATTGCACAAACAAAGTCCAGTAATACAAGACTGTTCACTGTTATCAACAGCATATTATCAAACATCTAAGGTTTCATGGCATGGGTACTGCCTTGCAGTCACAACCTTTTAGATGTAAAAAAATTAAAATTAGAAAAAACTAACACACACCCAAGCAGACATAGAGAGAGGGTCACCAAACATGGTTGTCCATCGTACTGAATATATTTTAGAGGGACATCTTTTTTCCCTCTAAAATACATGGAACCCCGTACATGTTTAAGAAGATTGCAGAAACTTCAGTTACAGAAAAGCAAATGTCTACACTCTTCAATGCCTTCCAATTTAACTTTGTGAACATCAAGTAAATTGAGTAATTAACGACTAAAATGCCTAATGAAATGCTCAAAAGGTTACACAAACACGGCTAATGTCAATTAGACAATATCAAGCTGCAAAATAAAAGATAGAATTGAATACAAGATGCACAAATGGATATGGTAAGTCATATAGGGAGAAAAGATGATTTTTGTTTCAATCTTTTGAAACCAAGAAGAGCGGGCATGGAGACAAGTCTTAAAAATTGCTACAAACCACAAAATCATTTTTCCTCATGCGTGCCACTTTAATGTACACAGAACAACGCACCATGATTGTCACTCTTTGCCTTCTTTCTTCTCTATTGCGAATGCTTGTGCTTATGCATGCCTCTAATGGACACTGACCACTGACATAACTACTTCTAATCACAAAGACACCGCCCACAAGAATAAAAGAGGAAGCAGAAATAAGAATGCCTCCATATCCAGTTCATGACTTCATGTGACCCAGTCATTGAGATAGAATTAGAGAAAAAGGAAACAAACAAGCATATTTATAATGCGGCAAAGAAATTAATTATTCTGAATGAAAAATAGGGCAGTGAACAAAATCTCTTATGGATACAAACAAACCTGATAGAATCTGGGTCATCTTTTAAAGCCTGCAAACACTCTGAACTAGACGATGGAACCCCAGTGGGGATCTTAATTTGATCTCTAGAGCAGCCACTGGTTTCTTGGGGTTGTGATACAGGATGTTCCGTAGGTGAACTTTCACAATTCTCAGATGAAGCCGTCTGGACTTCGTCTGTTATTTCTTCAATAACTAACCATATTAAAAAAAAGGTTTCAAAACATGAGAAAAGTAACATACATGCACCACAAGCTTTGGGAATTTAGGCTGTTTAGCAGTAAAGAACAAGAAACGGAGAAGAAAGGACCAACTTAAATGACATAAAAAACATACCTCTCGAAGCAAGCTCACTACCTTCTTCCGTCAATCTTTGCTTAGCACCTCTGTATCCAAAAAGAAACATCACACAACATGCCAAAGGAAGAACCTACCATTTATATGCTATTAATGTATCAAATAAAAGCAAAAAGATGAGGTCGTAAGGGTAAAAGTAGGAGTAAGACAAATTAAATAAACCTATTATTGAAATATGCAGATAATGCATGTGGATGGATATGCTAAATGTAAAAGGAACAGTTGCATTGGCCACAAATAGAACAGTATGAATTTTACCTTGAGAAATAAACGCTTGATCCATTCAAATCTAAGAATGGTTGATAACCGACATGCTAAGTGTTACTCTTTTTACTGGAGGTGCACACTTGAACTTCTTAACAAGGAGGTTCCTTGGGAAGACTTATGGAACAAGATCTCTTTCATGGCATCTCTTTGGGTGTCTAGGTCCTAAGAATTTGAAGGGATTCCATTGTTTTTAATTAAAGATCATTGGACTCGAGTGTGTGACTAGTGCTGCCGCACTATTGCCTTTTCTCTTCATTTTTTATTTATATTTGTTTCTAGCCAATGTAGGCACATAAACCCTTCTATGTTTTTTCGTATTTTCATGAGGACTCCTTGTCCTCTCATGAATGCTTTATTTTTTATTTACTAATATTCTCTCGTTTCCTATCAAAATTCAACGATTGACTGTTCCACTGGCATATAGCTCTTATGAAAGAACCAATATGCATGTGCATGGCACAAGTGAATGGCATAGACTAGAAATCCTCAGCTGCATTCAACTTAAAATCCATACCNGTGGCACAAGTGTATGGCATAGACTAGAAATCCTCAGCTGCATTCAACTTAAAATCCATACGTTAAGATATCCGCAATAGTTTCATCATCAAGAGAAATTTTATGTGCTTTGCTCAAGTCAGATACTGCATCATAACAAATTTCTGAAAACCGATCAGATAACATAAGATTTAAAAACAGATGCAGAGATTAACATCCTTAAGAAGAACAATCCTGCAACCACAGTCAAAACTCATAAAACTGGGTGAACAGTCACTTCTAGTTGTCCTATTTCTTTATATGCTTGACCCCTCCGGTAAAGGGCTTTGACATTCTTTGCATCAAGTGCCAAGACTTGTAGCAATCCAGATTAATAATTAGCCACCACTAAAAATAAATAAATAAGTTCTCTTCAGTCGTCTAATTTCCATGATATATTTAACAAAGGTTTTTTACTGTCTACTTTCTTTAATTTGCTTCTAGTTTCAATTTCAGATGACTAAATTGAGACATTATGGTTTTATTTTTAGTACATAACATATACTGAAACCAGAAACAAAATTTAAGTTGTCCATACCTTGGTACCTTCTCTTATGCACTCATCATACTGCCTTGTTTTCAGGTAACATGACATCATATTAAGAGAGCATGCCATCCGGAGACTTCTACCTTTGGAAGCTGGAATGCCTTTTAGATTTGTCTTTGCCTAAGATTTTTTTTTTTTTTGGAAAAAATAACATAAATTTCATATTGCAGAGGCTAAAATCTATATTCAAGAGAACCCACATATGAAACATAAAGGTGGAAATAAACAAAACTGCTACACTTACAAGCAAATATTTTTGCAAGGCATCACTAAACCTTCCCTGGCTGTGAAGTTCATTCCCCTGCCATAACATAAAATGGACCCATAAGTCAATGTCAGGCGCCAATTTATAACTAAAGTTCAGTCACATGAATGCAAATGAGTTATTAAAAGTGAGGGAAAATGTTACCAAGTAAATGTACATCTTAGCTATATTTCAAGAAATTTAACTTCCACCACTGATTTGTGGACATTTGCAACTCATTTCTATATCATCACAAATATTTTGTGCTAATCTAGATACAAATAGTCACATGTGATGCATCACTTTAAGATTTTGACATATTTTCCTACCAGAAAAGGAAATCCAACTGTAATACTGTGATGCAAATATAACAAAAATCAAAGGAAATCTTGACGTAGAAAACTATAAGAATGCAAAGTCAGGATTAGAAATCACGGCCAAATTTTTAAATATCAAAATCCACATTGAATAACATATAGAAAATCATGACAAAAATATAATACAAAACAAATTGCTTGCTCAATGCGCCAAAAGAGAATAACACTCATTATAAATTAGGTCAGTTGTAGCTTAGCTTTCAAAGATCCTATGTAACATTACCAATTCTTGAGTTTGGTTAATAATCCCACTAAAGTTATGTCCTTAAAGATCACAATTAAAAAGGCACAACTTCTGTTCCTAAAGAAGGCATCATAAATTCTATTCAAGCACAACATGTCATTTCTCTCAAATTTAAGGTTACATCCATCTAGAAAGTAAATGCAAAAGACCGATTTGAATATCTTCTTACAATCTGCTTATATATTTAATGTTTTAGATGAGGTCATATTCTTTTTAGCCGATTAGAGTTTATGGTTTTCAACAATATTTCTACAAATAACCCAAATTAATCATATAATTGTGTAAAATATGTAAACAACATATATTTATTATCCTATTTAGCCACATCTGCATCCGCATCTTATTTTCTTATATTTTGTCAAATTCCTGTATTTATATCCATGCTTCCTAAGTGAGCAGACCACTATTAATCCAATGCTTCAGAAACTTCTTCCCCACAAAAAACCCACTCGAAAACACAAGAGGACAAAGGGCACTACAACATCAAAATTACGGTTTGGAGGATGACCCTGATAAGACCGGTTAAGGAAAGATCATCCTTCACAGTAACAGAAGATTTGAGGTATCTTTGAATGCAAAAATACTATGAACATCCAGAAGATAAAGTGGAGACAAAATAAAGAAAGTAGATTAAATATTGTATGAAATCGTAATATGAGAACAGTAAGTGAGCATATTTATAGCCCAGAACAAACACATGTTTATGTTGTGACTTTTGGGTAAGCAAATGTATTAAAATTATGACTTTGCAAGCTGATGACATAACTGGTTCTTCAGCATTTGAGCTGCGTTTACTTCATAAGTAATCTGCACATCTGCATGGGCACACATAGCATCTACCTCTTCAGCTGTTGCATTGGCCATCTTCTCACCAATCTCAGCCATTTCCTCTGGACGAGTTCTGCAGCATTTCTCAAGTTTTCAGGCCTCATGTTTTTCATGCTTTCCGAAGCCATTCTCATCAATTCAGGATTAGACATCATCTGCCATGTCAACCGTAGATCAGGACAATAAATACCATTCCACTGGAAGAAACACAGAACGAACAGATAGATGGAAATTCACAAAGTCCATGAAAGTCTGAGCAATTTTTTTATTTTTTGAATGCATCATTAGTGTGACATACAATGAATATTTGTCAAAGATATCTCTAGTGTTATTGTTAGATGGTTTCCAAATAAACAAATATGAGAACTTGTAATGCAAACTGTTAAGAGTATTAATGTTATTGTTTAGTTTATGTGTACCCATTTAGAGACATACTAATCTTTTGTGATTTATTGGATAGTTATAAATATAAATTGCTAGTGAGAGGTAGGGTTACAATTTTCTCTTCCTACCTCTCCTATTGCTCTCTTCACATATCTTCTCTTTCTAATGCAATCTTACATGGTGTCAAAGCAAATTCCTAGGGCTTGAATCTTATAGACCTTTTTCTCTCTATCCTCTGTTTATTCAGTTGTTTCTCTCTTTCCTCTGTCTATATTCCTTTGATTTCAAGCCATCTCCTAAAGCCCTTTTCCTTGTTATCACCATTTCAGTGGCAGTGACTTGGTCACCCATCTCTTCCTAATTTGAAGCGTCAAGTTCCTTGTCTGAGTTTTGTGTCCTCTGTATTTTGTGAAGCATGTCAATTTAATAAGCATCATCGTTTATCTTTTAAACTTTGGATTCATAATCGTGTCTCCAATCCATTTGAATTGATTCATTTTGATGTATGAGGTCCATTAAATAATATTTCATCCAATAAATTTTCATATTTTCTGACATTTGTGGATGATTATTCTCATATGACATGGTTATTTTTTATGAAAGCACGTTCTGAAATGCTTTCCATATTCCAAACATTTCGTAAAGAAATCAAAACTCAATTCGGTTGTCGAATTCATATTTTTGCAGTCTGACAATGCTAGAGAATATGGCTCTGGTCCCATTTCCACTTATCTTCGTGATAAAGGTATTATTCATCAAATTTCTTGTATTCACACACCATAACAAAATGGGGTGGCAGAACGTAAAAATCGTCATTTATTGAAAATAACTCGAGCAATTCTATTTCAGATACATGTTTCCAAACATTTTTGGAGTGATGTTGTTCTTATTGTTTGCCATCTCATTAACCATATGCCTTCATCTATGTTAGATGGGCAATCTCCCCATTCGGTCCTTCTTCCGTGGGCTCTCTTATTTCTTGTTCCTCCTAAAGTTTTTGGTTGTATTTGTTATGTTCATAATTTGGGTCCTAACTTTGATAAACTTAGACCTCCATCGTACAAAGTGTGTCTTCCTTGGTCGTTCATACACCCAGAAAGGTTATCGTTGTTATAATCTTACACTTCGACTCTATTTCACTAGTGTTGATGTCACCTTTTGTGAGTCTATACCATATTTTCCTGTTGTCACCTCTCTTTCTCGCTCCATCATTAACTTCACCTCCTCTTCTATTGTCGTCTGTTATCATCCCACACCAGTCACCTCCTCTTCCATTGCCATCTGCTATAATCCACACTAGTCACCTCCTCCACCTTCACCATCACCATCCACTGCAGCTCCATTGAAGGTGTATTCACATCGTCCGAGACCATCTGCTAAAGTGCCCCTACATCTTCCTTGTCATCTTCAGACCTAAGTCCTCATGTTGTTTTGGAGTCATTGTCTATTGCTCTTCACAAAGAGACCTGAACTGGTGCTACTAAACATCTTATTAGTCCTTTTGTCTCTTACGATGCCTTATCCCTTGTTTTCTCAGGTTTTATATCTCAGCTCTCTACTATCTTTGTTCTTGAGACATTATTAGAAGCGTTATTTGAACCAAATTAGAGAAAAGCTATAGAGATGGAGATGGATGCCTTGCATAATAACAAAACTTAGGATTTGGTTCTGTTACCCTCTAATAAGAAGCTTGTTGGTTGTCAACGGGTTTATACTATGAAATTTCATCCTGATAGTTCTATTAAACGCCTAAAAACTCGACGTGTTACTTAGGGCTTTGCTCAGACATATGGGATTGAGTATGATGAGATTTTTTCCCTTGTTACTAAGATTTTCTCTACTTGTGTGTTGATTTCTTTAGCTGCTAGCCTTTGTATATGTTAAAAATGTCTTTTTGCATGGTGACTTGACTGAAGAAGTTTATATGGAACAACCACCTGAGTTTGTTGGTCAGGGGGAGTATCATGGTAATGTGGGTCGATTAAAGAAGTCCCTATATGGTTTGAAACAATCACCAAGGGCCTAGTTTGGTAAGTTTTCAAAGGTAGTTTTAGAGTTTAGTCTCGCCATGTGTCGAACAGATTACATTGTATTACATTGACATACTGGTGCTGGTTACATTATACTTGTTATTTACGTAAATGATATTGTGATTACTGGCAATGATTCTTTTGGAATGATTAAGTTAAAAGTTTTTCTTCAACATCACACTACAAATTTGGAAGAGTTAAAATATTTTTTGGGTATCGAAATTGCTAGGTGTAAGCAGGGTATTTATATATCACTGGAGAAATACGTACTTGATATTCTAGAAGAAGTAGGTTTATTGGCTGATTGATCAGTTGAAGCTCCTATGGATCCAAATCAGAAACTTTTGGTGGACGATGGTGCACTATTTAATATTCCCAGCAAGTGTTGTAGATTAGTTGGAAAGTTGATTATCTTACTATTACACGGCCAAATATTTTATATACGATAAGTGTTGTGAGTCAATTTTTGGGAGCACTTAGAGTACCACATTGAGATGTTGTTATTCTTATTCTTCGATATCTTAAAAAGCTCCTGAGCTTGGTTTATTGTATTAGCCCAATGGACATCTTAGAGTACTGTTAAAAAAAAAAGATATCTTAGANAATCCTGGGCTTGGTTTATTGTATTAGCCCAATGGACATCTTAGAGTACTGTTAAAAAAAAAAAGACATCTTAGAGTAAATGATTTTACACATGCTGATTGGGCTGGATCTCCCTCCGATCGGAGGTCAACTTCTAATTATTGTACTTTCTTAAGGGGTGATTTGGTTTTATGAAAAAATAAAAAACAAACTGTGATAGCAAGATCTAGTGTAGAAGCAGAGTATAGAGTAATGACAGATGTTACGAGTGAATTAACTTAGTTGCAACATTTTCTTCAAGAGATTGGGTTCCTAGCTAAACGTCCTCTACAGTTATTTTGTGATAATTAGGCTGCTTTTCATATTGCTGTTAATCCAATATTTCATGAGAGGATCAAGCATATTGAGTTTGATTGTCACTTTATTCGGGATAAAATACTAAGCGGAAACATTGTACCACCATTCGTGAAATCTGAGGATCAACTTGTAGAAATGTTTACCAAAGATTTGAGTCGCACTTGTCAGATAACTATTTGTTCCAAACTTGAATTATATGATATACATAATCTAACTTGAGGGAGAGTGTTAAGAGTATTAGTGTTATTGTTTAGTTTATGTGTACCCATATAGGGGTATAAAAGTCTTTTAAGATTCATTGGATAGTTATAAATATGAATTGCTAGTGAGAGGCGGGGGTACAATTTTCTCATCCTACCTCTCATATCGCTCTCTTCACATATCTTCTCTTTCTAATGCAATATTTACACAAACATTATTAAGTTCTCTCAGATACTATTGATTGTAAAGGCCTAATTATGGCTTGCGACCAAAACCAATTGCATAAAACAACAAACAAAAGACATCCAAAATCTTTATCCTCACTTTCCTAACTTCAAAATTTTTCTTTAATCTAAGCTTAGCAAGAACAATAGTGCTTATTCAAGTACAAAAAACACCATTTTTGCCTACTGATAGTATGAGTTTGGATAACCACAATACTAATTTAACAGAGGTTTAATTGATAAAAGAAGTGTCATTTGCAAAAACAAGAAAAAAGAATCTTTCAGATATTTTATTCTAAACCAAACCCAATCCAATATATTACAAATCTAATGAACCACAGATCCATGAGAATGAATAAAAATTTTAAATAAAAAACCCTTTGACTCTGTTTCTCGGTTTAAAACAAAGCATCAAAAAAACGAAAATCTACACAGCAGAACCATCAAAATTATGCTTATAACAATAATATATTGCATTGCACATGGGTTTTCTCAAAACATATACTCCCAACTTACAAGCTTAGAGCACAAATAAACAAGAATTCTCAAACCCAGAATTCTCAATCGTACCGATAAAAACTAAATTGTAGATGGGTCCTCTCAAAACCTTCACAAACACACAAAAACTAGTATTCACTACAAATTACAAGCTACAATGCATCAAATAAAGAAAGACATGCATTCTCAGGATCACCAGAATTCTTGTTAGTTAGAACAATTACATTGAGTTCCACAAGGTCTTATGACAATTTTCAAAGTCCACCCATACAAAACTTCAATTCCCTTCGAATTACAGTCTAAAAGCATCAATCTTATAATCAAAATTTCACCAAAGCAGAACCATGAGTCATGTGTCATAACACTAATTACATTCAAATTGCACATTGTGTCGCTACAAAAACTTTCAACCATAAACCTAAAATGAAAAAACAAAGACAGATTTTGCAACAATTAAAAAAAAAAAAAAAAGACTATGACCTGTTGTTGAATCCCAGCCAATTCAGTAGGTGACATCGACTCATCTGTTCTTGAGCAAGTCTGATCAACTCAGGATCCATCAGTAGACCCAATAAGTTTCGGTTTATTGGGTCAAAGAGTTTCGGTTTATTGGGTCTACTGATGGTCTCTGTTAATTTGAACTGTGTGGGGGTGGTGCATGAGTGTGCATATATGCGTGGGTTAACTGTAAATTGTACCAAAAGATTCATTCGAATGTCAATTTATGCCTTAAAGATTAAAAATTTTAATTTGTACTTTTAAAGATTAAAAATTTTAATTTGTACTTTTAAAGATAAAAATTTATATTAATGTGCACTCCTAAAGATAAAAAATCTCAATTTATGCCCTCAAAAATAAAAATTTATATGTAACTAAAACTAACTCTTATCATTTTGTTGCCTAAAATTAAATTGATAAATTATATCTAAATCCCCTCATATTTGTCACTTAATCATTTGAACATCTTCACATTTAAAATATTACTCTTATATTTTATGATGTTTGTGCACGTGTAACACGTAATCCTCTTTACTTAATATCTGTTAATATAATCTTTAAAAAAATAATTTTATTATAATAAAAAATTATAATTTCATATTACCCTTTATTTTGTGGGTCCGATTTATTATAAAGTTCAAAATCAAGCTTATTATTTGAATGTTCAATACAATGTAGGTATTTATATAATATTTTTTATATCAAATGCAATATATTACTTAAACATAATTATTTAAATGTCCAATTGGGAGAACATTTTATATTGAGAGTATTTTTATTATAATTTTATAATTGTTAAAAAATATGATTTTATCATAATAAAAAATTATAATTTTATATTACCCTTTATTTTGTGAAGGGGTTCAAATGATTAAATGACAAGCATGAGATAATCTAGGTATAATTTATCAATTTATTTTTAGGTGCACATTGATACAAATTTTTATCTTTGAGGGTGTAAATTGAAATTTTTGATCTTTAGTGGTACACATTGATACAAATTTTTATCTTTGAGGGTATAAATTGAGATTTTTTATCTTTGAGCTAAAAATTAAAATTCGAGTGATCTTTCCAGGTATAATTTGTAATTAATCCTATATATATATATATATATATATATATATATATATATATATGCGCAGTTTATATATACGAATTTTTTTGTCTTAATGGGTTTGACGCCCACCAGACCAGAAGTTGAAGTCGGCGAATGGGGACTTTCCGGAAGAAGGGTGGAATATCTGCGCTTCGAATTCCGGAAATTACAAAGATGCCCTTAAGTCAAGCATACTCCCATTATGAATCTGTGCATTATACTATTAATAAAAAGAAGAGACAATTACAATTAAACTCTCTAAAATTTGTCATTTAATTATTTGGACTCTTAATATTTAAAATATTATATATAAACCCCCAAAAGTTTGTACGTTTGTAACACTTAGACCTCTACCGTCAAATGTCTGTATATCATTTAGTAAATTATACCTAGACCTCTGAAGTTTATAAGTGTATAATATTTAGAGCCTTCAAGTTTAAAATGTTATATTAAGACAAAAAATTCTCTAATCAAAAATAAAATATTAAATATTTTAAATGTTAAAATAAAAATTTATGTTAAATTGTATCATTTATTAAAATAAAATTAAAAATAAAAAGTCAATTTTTCTTAAAAAATCATAATTAGTATACAATTATATTTTTTTTAATTAGTATACAATTATAGTATCTATTATAATAAAACTAAAAAATCAAACAAAAAGTCTAAGTCATTCAAAATAGAACATGAATTTTACATCCAAAATTCATATTTTATTATGTCATTTATTGAAATAAAATCAAAAATATTTTTTCAAAAATCATAATTAGTATAGAATTATACTATCTATTGAAATAAAACTAAAGAAAAAATAAGGGGTCAAACTGTAATAGACACAATATATTCTAACTTTAATTAGAATAATTTGATAATTTAATTTAGTCATTTAAATGTCTAAATTAATTCCAATAAATAGTATAATTATATACTATTTATAATTTTTTTTTTTTTTAAATAATTTTTTTTTTAAATTTCATTTCAATGAATGTCATAATAGAACATTAATTTTGGTTGTAAAATTTAAAATATTTTAATATTTTATCTTTGATTAGAATATTTTTTGTCTAAATATAATATTTTAAACTTGAAATGTCTAAATATTATATGCCTACAAACTCTATGAGGTTTAGATGTAATTTATTACCAAATATATTAACGGACATTGATAACAGGGGTTTAAGTATTACGTACGTATAAATTTTAAGAGGTTTATATATAATATTTTAAATATTATGAAATTTAAATAATTAAATAACAAACCTCCAAATATAATTCTCCCTAGAAGGAAAGAATGAGTTTGTTCCCCTCTCAATAAGAGAAAAGTAAGAATTTGGTGACCTCTCCTCCTATTCTAATTAATTATAAATCTATTACTAATATCTCATAGTTTTGTTTATTCAATCCACTTAAAACTTTTTTACCCCATCACATTTAACTACTTAGATTTATTAATTAGTCATGTCTTTCTTCTTCTTAATTTTTTTTACCTGGAGAAGATATCGTATTTATACAACCCCTGATTACTAATTAATTGACAATCCCAATATAATGATTTAAATTTTTTAGAATAAGAGTGAGGTGTATGAGTAAAAATAATCATTATTAATCAAAAAAAATTTCTTCCAACACTTTCTGCCTTCGGAAAGATAAGCACTTCTTTGTCGAGGAGTTGTCTATAGAATCGAAAAAAACAATGCAATACGATACTAATTTTTGTTATATTTGTGGATACTTTTATTATTATTGTGGTACCGAAAAAAAATGATAAAAATAGTACCTACAACAGTTAAGAGTGACAATTAGATCGTGTCGGGTCATGCCATTTCAATTTGGTATTGAGCACTAGTTCACATTAACCCAACTCGCTTAAATAATCATGTCGTGTCTACCTATTTATTTTCATATCATGTTAGTGTTAACCCATGTAACCTGTGAGTAAAAAATTTAACACTCAATTTTACGTCTAAAATTTCATTATCCCTTAATCGGACTTATGCTTATACTTTTTTTATAAACTAAAAATTAACTTAATAAATACAATAATAAAAATGAGTAAAATTATCTTTTATTACTTGAAAAAATATAAAAAAAATATTTATATATATATTTTTATAATACTATTTAAATGTGTCAATTTTGTGTTATTTTTATTTAGCACTAACTCAACACATTTATTATTCGTGTTAACGGATCGTGTCGAGAAATAGTTAAAATTAACCAACTAATTTTATGTCGATTTCAAGTCATGTTTTCGTGTTGTGTCAGAAATTGTTACCTCTAACAACAATTAGGGATGACAGTAGACTAGCAAAAAATGAGTATTCGACTGTTTGGATCGGGAATGAACCATAATTATTTGGACGATGAATATATATAGGAATACTTGTATAAACCTGTGCGGGGATGGATACGAGGATGGACTGAAACTTATTCTCGCCCCCGCTAAATTGGGTGAGAGGGTAGGGGGGTTTGTGTTTTTGTGATATTATATATGTGTATTTTATATATATATATATATATATATATATATATATATATATATATATATATT
>CAUOFW020005891.1:131290-198618 GCA_963454935.2 Ilex paraguariensis
ATATATATATATATATATATATATATATGTAATAAAATAACTTACAATTTAAATCTCAAAAGATAAATTAAATGACTTTTGCTATTCGCGGTTAAGATCACTTTAAATTTTACTTTAAATTTAATCTAACGGCTAATATTAACACTCTAAACTTAATACCAAAAATATGCCGCTAAGGGTATGTTTGGAATGATTTTTTAAAAAAAATTTTATAAATTATTTATCATAAATACTATAAAAAAAATTATTTTTGAAATCGTTTCACCACTATCTCTACCACCACGTCGTCGTCGTCGCCGCCACTACTACCACCGTCGTTGCTATCACCACCATCGTTATCACCACCACTGTCATGCCTACCACCACCACCATCACCACCACCACCACCACCACCGCCACCACCATCGCTACTGCCGCCACTATGATCATTGTCACTCATCACAACCATCACCATCTCTTACTACCACTACTGCCGCCCACCACCTCTCACCCCCATTATAAATCGTTGTTTAAATTCATTTATCTTTTCTCTATATTTGTGATTTGATTTTAGATATAAATACAAATATATTTATTATTTACTATTTTTTTTTACTATGTGCCTTCATGCACAAACAATAATTAGTATATATATATCACGGTTTTAGCAGGGGCGAGAATGAGTTCCAGTCCGTATATAAAATATTACAAACCCCACACTCTTCAAAAAAAAAAACTTTCTCTTTTTTTTTTAGATCCATTTCATGGGGTTCCAACTTTCTTGCAGATCCATTAGTGAGGTTTTATGATTTTTTTTTTAATTTTTTTCATAAAATTATAGAAATTAATTATTATGGACGAGGAAGGTGACGGGAACAGAGATTAAAATTTACCCACAGGACAGGCACAGGCACAGGAACAGGAAATAAATTTTTCCCACTAACAGGGGTGGGCCAAGGGTAAATGAATGTTTTTTAAGTGGGTACGGAGTAGAGACTACTCCCAACTCCCTTGCCTGGTCCATTGTCATCCCTAACAATAGTGATAAAAATATCTACAAAAATTATAAAAATACGTATTAAAGTAATAAAATTTTGAGGTATGATACCAAAAAAATTTCTTTGGTCCCATGACAAGCAAATGTGAGCTTTGATAATTTCATGATTGATCGTCATCTCTTATTTGCCTTGTATTTTTCAATAATATCCCTACTCAATGTACTAGAAGTGAATATATGAACTAAAAGACAAAGCAGTAAAATTTGAGAAAAGATAAGAGATGTTGACGAAGTTAAGGTTGCATTTGGGATGATTTTATAAAATTTAAAATGTACTTCTTAAATAAGTGTTTCTCAAAAGTGTTTTTTATAAAAAAAAAAAAAAAGTACTTTCATTAAAAAAAACATTGTTTGGATGCTCAAACAAAAAAACACTTAAATCAAAAAATACTTTATTAAAAAGTGTGTGGTGATGGTGGATGGTGGTGGTGGTAGTGGTGGGGATTGTGTAGTGGTGACGATAGTGGTGGTTTGTAGTGGTGGCAGGGAGCGGTGGGGTGGCGATGGTGCGACGGTGAGCGATGTTTTTTTTTTTACTTTTACTTATTTAAGTGGTTAAAGTACTTTTGATTTATTATGAAGTAATTAAAATAAATTGTTCAAAACGCTGCTTTTTTTTTTAAATGCTTATGAGAAGTCATAAGTTCTAAAAATTCTTCTGAAAAGTCATCCCAAACACATCTGTCTATCTACAAATTGTAGAGTGCAGATGAAATTTATCCAAAAACAAATAGATAAGTGAACTCTAAAAAATTAAATAACGACCATTTATTATAATAGTTAGTACCCACATACGTTGTATGTGGATCATTTTGAATTATAATTTTAGTTTTTATTTTTTAATTTTTACTCGCATTATCTCTATATTTGTAGTTTTATGTATACATTAAATAAGTGTGAGGTTAGAAAGTAAAAGAGACAAAATGTAAAAGAAAGGCATTAGGTTGTTGATTTGATTACTTATTAGTTGTTTATAAAATTTATATTTCAAATATTTTACTTCTACCGTGGTGTAAGCAACACTTAGCAGAATTTTCATCAAGAATATTGACTTTGAATTGAAAAAAATTACAATCTTACAATAAATATTTGACAGTTGAAAACCAAAAAATGAATTAAAACTCGATTGAAGTGAATAAAAATATAATTAATAAATAGAATTTGTGTATAGTTGCAAAAATTAATCTCATGCACCAAGACCATGGAAAATTAAATTTCTAAATTAAAATTGAGAAGTAAATAAATAAAAGAAATTGAATCTAAATAGTGAATAAGATAGATCACATTCTCTTAAAGTCCTAAATTACACTCAGATTAAATCATCAAAGCAGTAGTTGATAGTATTGATAAAAAAAACAGGAAAACAATCAAGAATTACTGCACTTTAAGCTCGTCATCTTCAATATCGTTTATAGTCTTACTTTCATAAGATTTATGACAACTTGCAAAGAAAAAAAAAACAAAACACATAAATGGAGGGAGCTATGAAAGTTATAGAGAAGAATAAAAATACCAATAACTTCTATTATTTAAAGAGATAAGATTTTTTTACTTGTGGTAAGTGAGAATTTGGAAGGAGAGCATGTTATTCTTATATTATTTTTTAATTTTCTCTACTGTTACGAATATGAAAGGTCTTCTTGTGTATAATGTTATGTATTCATTGCACTTATAATTATAAATATTTATTTTTAGAAAAGGGGAAGGGTGTAAGAGTTAAAGTGGTAAGTAGGATATAATTCTCTTTATATGATTAAGAAGGGGTAGAATAGAAAAATCAAAAAAAATTCTCATTTGCTTCCTTTTATTAGTAGTATAGATAGATAATCACTCTATATAATGAAATAAAGTTCTCTTTATCTATTTTTTATTTTACTAGCAATCCACGACATAGGCTGCACGTGAGCATATTTAAATAATATTTTTTTATAAAAAGTTAACTTATATTTGTAATTAAATTGAACATTGAATAATATGTCAAATAATTAGTTCTTATTTTAATTATTGCAAAATCTAAGTATTAATCTATTATATCCTTCTTGGAGTACCTAATCTGTCTTTTTTAGGTATCTCTCCAACACTTTAAAATTTTCATTTGTTGTTTATAGTATTACAATCTAATTGATCTTTTTGTTCATAAAATATAATAAATTTATAAAATAAAGAATTTATTGTATGGAATAGAATAGGCAAATAGTTAGAGGAAAAGGGACAATTATTTCTATTTTAGAGAGAAAAACTCTCGGTTCTCTCTACATTGTTCTTTGAATCTCTCCATTCTTGCCTATAATTGCTCTCTTTTGTCATGAATTTTGATCAAATTCTTCGCCATATTCCTCCTTAACCTCCTAACATCATCAAAAACTTTGCTTCATTGTTCAAGAATCCTTCGAATTCTTTGAGTTCTTCGACTTTTGGTCAAGAAACTGAAAATTCTCGAATTCCTTCTGCAACTCATCCAGACCAAAGGTCAGTTTTGCCTATGCCACCTACTTCTTTTACTCAACCAAAACCTGTAAAAAGAATGGTTTATAACAATAGGGAACCAGGTATGTACTGGAGTCCACACGAAACACAAGAACTGTCGAAGGGTTATTTCACTGTGGGAGTCCTCAATCCATGGCATGTTCATCTTTGTTTTAGCCTATATGGAGATTATGTCAAAATGTGGTTAAAAGATGCGACCTATATAAAAGGATTTATGGTTTGGTAATTGACAATCCTACACTTTAATTAACGAGACCTGGTGTGGCGAGGGCTTGTGTTGAGTTGAATCTCCTTGTGAATAACCCTAAGAGATTTTGGCTTGATATGAGAGGTACGAGTGTCGTTGGTAGCGAATATGCTATGAAAAAGAATGTAAGTATTGTTTTGTATATCTGAAGTAGGGTCATGATGAGTTAACGTGTTGTAAGAAGAAAAAGGGGGATGGGGATGGTAAAGGAGAAGATGAGGTTATTTCTTTGCCTGAGAAAGGCAAAGAGGTTGAAAGGCAACAAGATAAAGGGAAGTCTATTATGAAGGAGGTACAGATTAAAGGTTAGAGGAAAGAATTCAAGCCAAAGAAGATAGTGGTTACTGATGATATTATTCAGGAGGTAGAGGGTAAAAAAGAGGGTGTGATGTTAGAGAATGGGGACCATTCAAGTAAAGATTTGGTACTGGAGTCTGTTCCTCTATTAGTTCAAGATCATAGGATCGAGAGTAATCAAATTGTTTCTGATTTGGTCAAGGAACAGGTTAATAAAATACAAGACAGTAAGGTGAGGATTGATGAATTTTTGAATAGAGAATATGATGATGTTTTTAAGGTGAAGAAGATTGGCTCTTCTGTATTACCTATTGTTGAGATGGTAAAAGGGAGTGTTAAAGCAACAGTGGTTGCAAATGTGGATGAGGTTTTTGAGGTTGAAAGGAGAAGGGACTCTTTATAGCTAGGAAAGGAGGGTACTGAAGAAATCGAGAGTTTGCTCAAGTATATAGTTAATAGTTCTCCTTCGAATTGCTCCTCTTTCTTAATTGAACATAACTTTGTCAATAAAAGAGTGAGTGAGTCCCCTCTTGATGATGATAGAGGTTTGGGTAGTAAGAAGGAGCCTCCAGATAAGGGTTTTTTCTTTGATTAGGTGGTAGCACATACTAAGTATGACTCCTTTGTGCATTGGGGAATTTTCGTATCAAAGAATCTAGTTATAGACTAAGGTCTAATGGTGCTATTTCCCCACATTTTCCATGATTAATTTTATTTCATGGAATATGAAGGGAGCGGGGAAAGCTCTGAAAATAAGGAGGCTTAAGAAAATTGTGAAGATGAATGATATGTCTTTGGTAGCAAAACAAGAACCTAATATGGTTGCTTCTAAGCTGCAACTTTTTGCTGGATCTTTGGATCTTAGTCATTTTTGCTTTAATGGCCTTGCTAAGAAAAATATTTGGCTATTAGGGAATTACAGATTAATAGTAAAGGAGTTGTTTGTTCATGAGTAGGCTCTAATTGTTGAAGTGTTTAGGGTGGGTTTTGAGACTTTTTGGATCACTGTGGTTTATGCCTCTTGTGATCATGTATTAAGAAGGAATTTGTGGTATCATTTGGGGAATCTTTCTATACTTTCATAGACTCCTTGGCTTATTTTTGAAGATTTAATGTCATATTGAATTCAAAAGAAAGATTTGGGGGANAGGACTTTCTATACTTTCATAGACTCCTTGGCATATTTTTGAAGATTTAATGTCATATTGAATTCAAAAGACAGATTTGGGGGATCTTTTCCTTCGTTAGTGGTTATGGAGGAATATGGGTAGTTTATTGATCGAGGAGGATGGATTGATTGTGGCTTTGCGGGGAGTAGGTTTACCTGGTGTAATAATCACCATGGCCAATCTAGAATGTGGCAGAAGTTGGATAAAGCCTTGGTTAATGCTAAATGGAATTTGATTCTTGAAAGCACAGAGGTGTGTCATATGGCAAGGGAAAGTTCTGATCATAGTCCTCTTCTTTTGAAGATAAGGGGTAGTTCTATCTGAGAAGTATGTCTTATTTCAGATTTCAAGACATGTGGGTGGAAAATAAGTCTTTTCTGTCTTTGTTTGCTGCTAAGTGAGGTGACCATTGTTCTGACAATCCTATTTCAAATTTGTTTCTTGGACTGAAGAATTTAAAAGCACATATTAAGGTGTGTAATAAGGAGGTCTTAGATAATATATTTGACAAAATCAGAGACCAAGAGAATAAAATTTAGCTTGCTGAGCTAAAACTAGAGCATAAATTTACTAAGGATAATTCTGTAGAGTTGGAAAGTACTAAGTTGGAGCTAGATAATATGCTTAGGTAGGAGGAAATCTAATGGAAACAAAAGGCTAATGTGAGGTGGGCAGTAGTAGGTGAGAGGAATACTAAATTATATCATGCTCTAGCTAAGAATAGGGTGGTAAGGAATAGAGTTACTAGAATCTAGAATGAGGGGGGGTTTGGGTGCACAATGATGCTAAAATAGCTGGAGTGGCTGAGAGATTCTTTTGTAACCCTTATATATGGTGTGAGATGCTTTGTTTGATGTGGTTCCCAATCTAGTGAATAATGAGGAAAATGAGAGGTTTGTGGTTGCAGCTTCTATAGAGGAGGTTAAGTCTATGGTATTTTCTATGGCAGTTAAGAGTGCTCCAGGGCCTAATGGGTTATCTGGGAAATTTTTTCAAGTAACTTGGGAAGTTATTAAATAGGATGTTTTGGTAGCTGTTAATTGTTTTTTGCAAGGTGGTATTGTGCCAAAATCTGTTAATGCCACTTTGCTTGTGCTAATTCCGAAAAAGAATAACCCAGTCTCTTTTATTGACTTTAGACCCATCAGTTTTTGTAACTTTGTGTACAAGATTTTTACTAAACTCTTGAACAATAGGTTGGCTTTTGTGCTTCCTACTTTAGTCTCTATAGAACAACATAGTTTTGTGTAAGGCAGGAGCATAAGAGACTGTGTTTCTTTGGCCTAGTTTATGGTTGGTGAATTGGATAGGAAGGTTGAGGCTGGCAATGTCATTCTGAAATTGGATATGATGAAGGCCTATGACAGGTTGGAATGGAATTTTTTGTCTAAAGCTTTGAGTAGTTTTGGTTTCTTTGACTTATTTGTCTTGCTCATTTCAAATTGTTTGAGGAATCAACGCTTCTCTCTATGTTTGAATAGAGAGAGGTTTGGTCTTTTTCCCTCCTCTAGAGGTCTAAGGCAGGGTGATCCCCTATCACCCAGTCTTTTTATATCAGCAAAGGAAGTGCTAAGTAGAGGCTTGTAGAAAATCTATCAGGAGAGGAGGGTTACTCATTTCCACACTGATAGAGGTTCCCCACTTGTTAGTCATCTACTCTTTGCTGATGACACCCTGTTGTTTATTAGAGGTAATATTGTTGTGAAATCAAACAATGACAATAAAGTGAAATTAATGAAAAGAACGATAAGGATGCAATCCAAACAATCACACAACACAGAATTTACGTGGTTCGACAATTTGCCTACGTCCACGAAGCTGTGGGGATTTCATTATTCTCAAGAAAGAATACAGAGAGGACGCGGCCATACAGGATCCAAAACCCTAATCACTGAATAACATTTTATATATGTCATAGAGCTACAAAACGGGCTGTACTGAGTTCTATAGCTAATATTCCTATTAAAATTTGTCCTTTTACCTATTTAGGATGCCCTCTTATTAACGGTAGGATAAGACTGAATTACTTTGAGATATTGTACAGAAATTTAGCGGTAGGATTGAAGGGTGGTATGCTAAGTTTCTCTTTGGTATGGGTAGGGTGATGTTGATCTAGATTGTTTTGAATTCTATTCATGTTCATTTGTTGGCCTGTTTGAATTTGCCTAAAAGGGTTTTAGGTAAGCTGAACTCCTTAATTGTTGACTTTATATGGTCTAATAAGCTGGAAGTAAAGAGGAGGCATTGGGTGTCTTTGGATAATCTTTCTCAGCCTAAGATGGAGGGTGCTTTAGTGATTAGGAAGTTTGAAGATATCGAGAATGCTTTTAGGATTAAGCAAGTGTAGAATGTTTTGGAATGGACCTCTCAATGGGCTAAGGTATTTAATTGCTTGTTTCTGAAGAATCAACATATCTTAAGAAGTGTTGGTCTTTTAGGAGTAAGATGTTATATAGCTTTGCAACCTTGGTTTGAATTTGTGATTACTCATTCTTGTATGATTATTGGAAATGGTAAGAAAACTGGCTTTTGGTGTCACAATTGGCTTAAATCTAGTCATTTGCTATTGAGAATTGCAGGGGTTCCTAATGCTTTTCCTAAGCTTTCTGAAATGGTTATAGGGAACCAATGGCAACTGCAAGGGTTGTCACAATTGCTGAGTGGTCAAATTTAGGAGGAGATATTATCCTTTGGCATCTCTTTAATAGATAGAAGGATATGAGGGTTTGGCAGCATACCAATTTTGGTTTGTTTTCACTAAAGTCTGCATGGCACTTGGTAAGCAAAGGAGTTAAGGGGTGCTGAGTGAAGCTGCTAAAGCCATTTGGAGTCAAAAAAATTTTCCAAGTGCTCAGTTGGTCACTTGGAAGATTTTTAGGCAAGCTCCCTATATGGATGAGAGGATTCAGAGGGTTGGGATTCCATTGGTAAGTAGATGTTGCCTCTATTATCTGGATATGGAGTGTGTTTCTCATCTGTTTATTGACTATGAGTTGTCTCAGTCTGTTTGGAGGAAAATAGCTGTTATTATGAGTTTTCAAATCATTGCAAATGAATCTTCTTTGACTAAACTGCTTATGATTGTTAGAATTTTTAACTTGCAGTCTCTTAGTCATGGATTGGTGAGAGGGTCTCTTTGCTCACTTTTTGGTTTCTTTGGAAGGAAAGGTTTAGGAGGAGGTTTGAAGAGTCTTTTTTGAGCGCTTATTTTGTTTTTATGCAGATTTTGAGCTCTTTGAGTTATCAGACTTATGCTATTAAACCTAAGAGGGTAGATTCTGCACTTGGGAGGGCATTGCTCTAGGCTTTGAATGTATAAGTGTTTTGTAATGTCTTCACTAAAGTTGTTTGGGTGAGCTGGTCCCCTCCTTCAGTGGATGTCTTGAAATTATATGTGGATAGGGCTACTAAAGGTGATTCTAGTCTTGCAAGTTGGGGTATGATTTTAAGTAATTCTGAAGGTCATATGGTACTGGCAGCAAGTTTTTTCTATGGGGAAGGGACTAATATGCAAGCAGAATGCCTGGCTTTATTGGATGATCTTAGAATGATATTGAGGTATGGTTTGGGTGGTTATAGAATTTCTATTGAATCTAACTCTGAGATTTTGGTAAGCATGATTCAAGGGAAAGCAAGAATTGCTTGGAGGCATTGGGATGCTCTGGATCATATTGTTGGGATATTGAAGGGTTTGGACTTCAACTTCAGCCATGTGTACAGGGAATCAAATAATGTAGTTGATTTTCTGGCAAATTATGTTGTCCAAGGCAGCGGCGGAGCCAGAAATTTGGGGTAGTGGGAGTAAAAATTTTAGCAACAACAATACTATATGTACTCAATTGGAAAAGCTAATGCATTATTACCGTTGAATTAACAAATAAAATGCATTTAATGTGGATACTCTTTGCTAATTCAATAATAACAATGCGTTATATTATCAAAGTAGGCCATTATGTTAGTAACATTTTTTTAACAATAGTAAAACTTAAAACTTTGAAGTAATAATAAATTAAACGAGGTGACCCAACGTATGACTTCTGCTATTGCAAGGTCTAGAGTAAGATATACATATTCTTATCCTACATGTGCGAGAGTATTCTTTTTGTGGCTTGAATCCTTGACATTCAAATCATAAAGGAGCAACGTATACCTTATTTTTACCATCTTATTGACTAATTTTTATATTATAAAAATATTGCATAATAATATTATCATTCAATGTGTCAAAATTGACAAAAATGAGAGTAAGAGGGTTCATATAGGGTAGAGAACAAAAAGTTCTAAAATTTCTTGAACATATGTTTAGAGATTCAACTAAATAATCAATAATAAAGTAAAGAAATTTAATCTTAATGTTAGAAATTATTAAGTAAATTAAAATGTATATGAATTTTTATGGGGCGCAAATTTAGAATATATTAAAATTTATATAAAAAAAATGTTTGAACAAAAAAATTGAGTGGGGGTAGTGAAAGTGTAGCTCCGCCCCTGGTCCAAGGTAGGTGTTTGACTGACTTCTCTACTTTGGTTTTTTTACCAACGAAAACTAAGCTTTTATTGATCCAAGATCAGACAAGGCTAAGGGTGTTAAGGTAGAGGAACATTGTGATTTGTGGGAAAGGTTAGGTTAGTTCTTTCAATGTTGGAGTTTCTTGTATAATGTTTGGTTTTTGAGAGGTTTGCTATCTATTGGGGTAGCTCCTTACTCCTGAAATTCTCTTGTAAATTTTTTGATGGATTAATGTGCCTGCTGATTTTTGCACAACAGCAGAAGTAGGAACAGATCTCTCCCACGATGAATTGTGGTTCGTCAAGATAGTAATTCCGAAGGAACGGAAAGTTTGATTTTAGAATTTCTGATCACCTCTGGTAGAGATTTGATCCATCCGAAAGTGGGTTTCGACAACAAGAAGTAGGTTAAGAGGGACAAATGGGCTCTAAGCACTGGTGATGAATTATTTTTGGGTCACCTGACCGGTCCTGAAAGACTGTGGGGGGATCCTGTAACACAGAAACACAGGTTAGAAGGGTGCTGGAGTGCTATCTGGCGTATCCTCTTCGACGATCAAGTCAGTTCTTTGAGAGAGGGGAAGAAGAAAGTACTGTGGTTCTTTTTAGTAGTTATTGCGTACCTCTACAATGTGTTTTTGAGAACTATTTATACTTTTAAAAGCTCATGATTGCTGATAGTTCATTCAGCAGATAGTTGTCAGAGACGGGGCAGTGTGCGTCTCACTTTTATGGGGAATAGGCTTTGCTTTAACTGATCAGGGATGCCGAGCATTTAAAGCTCACTCCTCGGTCTGCCGAGCATTCAATTCCCCTTTCTCGGTGAGGATGTATTAAATGCCCTGGTATGGGGGTCTTTAATGCACTTCACTTCTTGGCTCCCATGCCTTAATTGCTGTCTCATCAGGATGAGGATTCATTAAATGCATACTTGCTCTAGTCATTTGTCAGCAGCGGTACCCAGGTCTTTTTGCTTATTGATTTGATATCAAATTCCACGTGTCCACTCCTCCTTGGTTGCGTGTTCTGCATCCCTACTCCTCCTGACACCTTTGAGCAGTGCGTCTTCATGATGATTAGCCTAGCTTGCCCTAGGCTAGCCATAAGTCAATCATTATCTTTCGTAGAAGCAGAGGAGAGGTTGGATCCAGCCTACAAAAGGAACACCTCAGTATCGTGGAACATTTGTCTACCTCGGGGTCAAGATTTTTACCGAGCCGAGGACATCTGCGTTGATCACGCCGATTAGGGGGATCTCTCGGCTCCAAGCATTATCTCCTCGGCAGATGGGGATGAGTGTTACCGAAGACACGTGGCCAAACCTGGCTGGAATCATAACGATGCCGAGGACATGTGTCGTCGATTTATCTTCTCGCAGAAATGTCCCATCAATTAATAAAATTGTTCTCCATTTTAATTTTTTTTAAAAAAAGTGAATAAATAGTTAGAAACTTAATGCTATCTGATAAGACGAGTTTTGGTTTAAATGAAATTTGCAGGCTAATAGGACATGAAAGGAAAGAGAATGACATTAATAAGAACATGTGGGGGGTATCATTGACTTTATAATAATAATTAAGGATAAAATAAAAAATTAATATTTTATTATTTTTATAAAAAAATTGAATTATATGTATAATTAAATTAAATAATAAATTAACTGTTGCTAAATTTAATTATTGATTTATTTTATAAGTTTTTTAGTACATAATTTGTCATTTATTTAGATATCTCTCTAACTTTTTAAGTATTTACACATCTAATTGTATTATAGAATTATAAATTTTTATTTTATTAAATAAATTGATTAGATCGTTTATAATATTATATTATTGCATACCAAAAAATAAAATAAAACATATATTGGACTGTGGAATTCAACCTAACAACTAATGTGTATAACAATTTAACATGTATTGAATTTTAATTGGACAGTGAATTTTAAGTCACTGATTTTAGTTAAGTCAGTTTTGAGAGCTGTTTCTTGTCCCTGGAGTTGTCTGGAATTTTTGAGACAAATCAGAGCCTTGTTGAAGCTTTTGAATTTTCAGATTGTTCATATTTTTTGTGAAGCAAACGGAGTTGCTGATAGAAAACGAAAAACAGAGGATTTTTCAGTGGATTTAGAGTTGCCTTGTGATGTTCGTGTTGCTCTGTCAAATGACCAATTGGGTCTGCCCGTTTTGCGCAAAAGGAGGAGGGTTGCATTGGATGATAAGGGCTAACTGGTTTTTTTTTGGGTTGCTGTTCTTCTACTTTTTGAGTTTTTGATGATGCTGATTTCTTTCCAGAAACAAAGAAGATGGCTGAGGCAAGTTGCTAGAGTTTTTGCTGGCCAGTTTTTGATTTATGTAGAAGTTTTTATTGCCATTTTACTTTTGAAGGATTAAAGCCAACTATGATTTTTTTTTTTTTTTTTAAATTTGCTTCATTTGCTTCGTGTTATTTTGGTTTTATATTAATAAAATTTTCTTTCCTTTAAAAAAAAAAAACAAGTAGATAACTTTTGACAATGAAATGATACTGTTGACCATGAAACCCTTATTCAATCATAATTTTATCTTTAAAGATGTAAATTGACTTCAAAATATAATAATTTTACTTTTAAAGTTGTAATTTTTGTCAATTAATTATAATTTTATATTTAAAAGATGTAAATTAACCTCAAAAAATAGTAATTTTATTTTTAAAGTTGTAATTTNTATAATTTTATATTTAAAAGATGTAAATTAACCTCAAAAAATAGTAATTTTATTTTTAAAGTTGTAATTTTCGTCACTTTTTCAATTATAATTTCTACTGCAAAAAGTTATAAAATTGCCCAAGAAAGTCATTGGTTTTTTTCTTTTAGGCTTTAGCCAAGATTGCCCAAGAACCCGTTGATCCTTCAAACCCAGCCCATTCCAATCCGACTCGACCCGACCGTACAACGAATACCCTTCTAAACGCCAAATTGCAACCCTAGTTTGTTTTTGTGCCTTCGTTTCATCTCTCTCTCTCTCCAGAGATACCTGAAATCTAACTCTATTGAGAAGGTTAGAAGGTTGCTCTTGAAGCAACACGGTACTCTCTTTTTCTCTCTAAAGCTCGCTTTCTCTTTCTTTCTATCAAAAATTAGACATGTTTGTTAGACTCACCGAAAAGTATTATTGTTGTAGCATTACAATATCTAGGATTTCGCCGATTCTTCACAGAAAAGAACCCAACAGAAATACATTCCGTTCCATACCTCAAAGCCCGAGCACCTATAACAATCCTTTTTTTCATATTCACTTCTCCTTTTAAAATAAGGTTTTTGGTTTTGTATACGTATTGTTATTTTATTACAGGGTTCATTGAATTGGACTCAGTGTTTCAATAATTAAAGTTAATCAATACTTGGAGAATTCAGGTTCTTACTATTGGCATATGTACTGGGTTTATTGAGTTTGGGTAGTACTTGAAGAATTCAAAATCAGCTTTTGCTATATTCCTATCTGGGCTTGCATTAGAACCAAGAGTTTCAAGTTCTCTGTTTTTATATATACTCTGTGGTTACAAGTACAGTAGTTTTGGTCGATTGAATATTGCTGGAGAAATGGGTGATTTTGATTGTGGAAGGATTCGAAACATATGCATTCTTGCACATGTCGATCATGGCAAGACTACTCTTGCTGATCACCTGATTGCTTCCTATGGGGGTGGAGTACTCCACCCTAAGCAAGCAGGTAGGCTTAGGTTTATGGATTATTTGGATGAAGAGCAGAGGCGGGCAATAACAATGAAAAGCTCTTCTATTGCTCTTCGGTACAAGGAGCATGCGATAAATTTGATAGACTCTCCAGGTCACATGGATTTTTGTAGTGAGGTCTCCACTGCTGCTCGGTTGAGTGATGGAGCTTTGATTTTAGTGGATGCTGTCGAAGGTGTTCACATTCAAACCCACGCGGTCATGCGCCAAGCTTGGATTGAGAAGCTTACACCATGTTTGGTTCTAAATAAGATTGATAGGCTGATTTGTGAATTGAAGCTGAGTCCTCTGGAGGCATATAGTCGGCTGCAAAGGATTGTTCATGAGGTTAATGGGATCATGAGTGCATACAAGTCTGAGAAGTACTTATCAGACGTTGATTCAATTCTTGCTGGACCATCAAGTGAGGTGGGTGATGAAAATCATGAGTTTATAGAGGATGATGAGGAAGATACATTCCAACCGCAGAAAGGGAATGTTGCTTTTGTATGTGCATTGGATGGTTGGGGTTTTGGTATTGGTGAATTCGCAGAATTTTATGCTTCTAAGCTTGGTGCAAGTTCAGTTGCTTTGCAAAAGGCATTATGGGGTCCTCGGTATTTCAACCCCAAGACTAAGATGATTGTGGGCAAGAAGGGAATCAGTGGGGGAAGTAAGGCTCGGCCTATGTTTGTGCAATTTGTGCTTGAGCCACTTTGGCAGGTTTATCAGGCTGCTGTGGATGAAGATGGGGACAAAGGAGTGCTCAAGAAAGTTATTAAATCATTTAATCTGTCTATACCTCCTCGTGAACTTCATAACAAGGACCCAAAATCTGTGCTTCAAGCTGTCATGAGCCGGTGGCTTCCATTGTCAGATACAATTTTGTCTATGGTTGTCAAATGTATACCTGACCCAATTGCTGCCCAGTCTTCTCGGATATCACGTTTGCTGCCAATCAGAGAAATTGTGGATGATGGGGTTAGCTCTGATGTGATCACTGAGGCGGAACTTGTGAGAAAATCTATTGAGGTTTGTGATTCCAGCCCTGAAGCACCATGTGTTGCTTTTGTGTCTAAGATGTTTGCTGTTCCATTGAAAATGCTGCCAAAAAGGGGCTTAAATGGAGAGATTTTACAGAATTCTACAGATGACGGTGGAAATTGTGAGTCAGATGAGTGCTTCCTTGCATTTGCAAGAATTTTTAGTGGGGTTATTTGCTCAGGGCAGATGGTCTTTGTGCTTTCTGCTCTATATGATCCATTGAAAGGGGAATCAATGCAGAAGCACCTGCAGCAAGCTGAGTTGCATTCCTTGTATCTTATGATGGGTCAAGGCTTGAAACCAGTAGCCTCTGCAAAGGCTGGGAATGTTGTTGCTATTCGAGGCCTTGGCCAGCATGTATTGAAAAGTGCAACTCTTTCATCTACAAAGAACTGTTGGCCTTTCTCGAGTATGGTTTTCCAGGTTGCACCCACTCTAAAAGTTGCCATTGAGCCTTCTGATCCAGCTGACATGGGAGCACTCATGAAAGGGTTGAGGCTTTTGAACCGTGCTGATCCATTTGTAGAAGTCACTGTTTCTTCTAGGGGCGAGCATGTGCTTGCTGCTGCAGGTGAAGTTCATCTTGAGAGATGCATTAAGGATTTGAAGGAGAGATTTGCAAAGATTAGCCTGGAAGTCTCTGAACCCCTTGTGTCTTATAAAGAGACTATTGAGGGTGAGGGAATAAATCCATTAGAGAATCAAAAGTGGTTAAATGGGAGCTCAGACTTTGTGGAGAAAACAACACCCAATGGAAGGTTTGTTGTTCGAGTGCAGGTCATGAAGCTTCCAACCGCGCTAACTAAGCTGGTTGATGAAAGTTCTGATCTTCTTGGAGATATTATAGGTGGTAAACCAAGGGAGACTTGTAAAAGCTTAGAAATACAGAGGGGTAGCATCTTGGAAGATGATGATCCAGTTGAAGGGCTTAAAAAACGCATGATGGATGCTGCATTGAGTGATAATCTGGCTGGGAATGAAGAGTTAGACACAGAATGGGCTGAGAAATGCAAAGTATTGTGGCAGAAATTTTTTAAGAGGATCTGGGCATTGGGGCCTCGACAGGTTGGTCCAAACATCCTCCTCGTGCCGGACTCAGAAGGAAAGATTACTGATTCTTCTCTTCTTATTCGGGGCTCCCCTTATGTATCTGAGAGATTAGGTTTCGTGGATGCATCCAGCATTGATTATGCAGCAGCTGAGGCATCATCCGTAGCACCTCAACCCTTGTACCAGGAAGCAGAGAGTAGTGTTGTGTCTGGATTTCAATTAGCTACAGCAGCTGGCCCTTTGTGTGAGGAACCTATGTGGGGCATGGCATTTGTTGTTGACGCTTATATTTCGCCATTGGTTGGGCAATTAGATGAATCTGAAACTTCTCATCGGCAACAGGATCAATATGGCATCTTCACTGGACAAGTTATGACAGCTGTCAAGGATGCCTGCAGGGCAGCTGTACTTCAGAAGAAACCTCGGCTTGTGGAAGCCATGTATTTCTGTGAATTGAACACCCCTACTGAATATTTGGGCCCTATGTATGCAGTGCTTGCTCGGAGGAGGGCCCGAATCTTGAAGGAAGAAATGCAGGAAGGGTCTCCTTTGTTCACTGTGCATGCTTATGTGCCAGTTGCAGAAAGCTTTGGGTTTGGAGATGAGCTGAGGAGATGGACTTCTGGGGCATCAAGTGCTCTTCTTGTTCTCAGCCATTGGGAAGTACTTCCTCATGATCCTTTCTTTGTGCCCAAAACAGAAGAGGAGATAGAAGAGTTTGGAGATGGTTCTGGTGTCCCAGTGAATACAGCAAGAAAACTCATTGATGCAGTGAGACGGCGGAAAGGCCTTCCTGTGGAGGAAAAAGTTGTCCAACATGCAACAAAACAGAGGACCTTGGCTCGTAAGGTCTAGAAGCTGCTAATCCAGTA
Organism: Ilex paraguariensis; assembly: GCA_963454935.2. NCBI lineage: Eukaryota > Viridiplantae > Streptophyta > Magnoliopsida > Aquifoliales > Aquifoliaceae > Ilex > Ilex paraguariensis. The sequence goes on from CAUOFW020005891.1 coordinate 147,711, forward strand.
AATTGTGAGCATATACATCTCTTTTTCATTTTAGGCAATAGGATAGAGACCAAAACATCTGTCACTCTTTAGCATGAGTTGAAGTTTGGTATCTTTTTCTTCTTCAATTTAAGGCAGTCTGGTTACAAATGGTTCTGAAGCAAAGAAATGATTAGGCTCTTTTGAGTTCTCTATTGATGTATGAACAAACTTCTTGGTCTCAATTTTAGAAGTTTTGGATACTTGTAGATCATGTCTTTNAGTCTGGTTACAAATGGTTCTGAAGCAAAGAAATGATTAGGCTCTTTTGAGTTCTCTATTGATGTACGAACAAACTTCTTGGTCTCAATTTTAGAAGTTTTGGATACTTGTAGATCATGTCTTTCATGTACATCTGAACGCTTCAGCTGCAGAACTCAAAACTTATTTGACAATTGTGAATTGCTAATAATGTTAGTTGAAATAAGTTTAATCCCTTGGATTGTCTATGACGCCATAGGCGAGCAATGCTGTTGACTTCTTTTGTTGATGTGCATGTACATGAATTGATTTCACTGTAAGTAACCTTACAATCTACCCAAAAAGGAAAAAAGAGAAATTCACGCCATAAAGGTTGTGGTTGATTATTCAGAGCCAGAATATTTGCGATTAAATGTACCATGTTCCTTCTTTGCTCTCTGTCCTGACTCTGTTTCTTTGTTCGATACTCTCTTTTCACATACCCCTCCTGAACTTGTTAAAATACAATTAGGGTAGGAGAATCTTATCCAAAACCCCTTCTGGTACATGTAATTTCAACCTGACTTCTAGAGTTGATTTTCATAGTATGGTTGAAGAGGTATTTGAAAGGATAGCATTTAATGTAGTCTGTAACTACTGCAAGTGATGCATACGTAAACCCTAACCCATTGCTTCGAACTTGCTGTACAATTTCTACATAAGCCTGATTTACGAGATGTTTTCCAGAACCAATCCCTGACAAGTGGATGAGAAATTTCATTTTTATTTTCATTGAGATTCCTCTGCTCACCTGAGTTGATCCACCATTGCATGTAACAGCATCATGTTAAATATCGTCAAAACTACAATCATTCTCATAAGGACACATCTTCCTTAATTATTACGGTTAATACACGAGTTTAATTGAATGTCATGATTCTTATTAATTTGAGCTGGAGAAGAAAAAGTAGCAGGAAGTGCTCAATGGTGAAGATTAAAGGAGCTTTAAGTTAGGCTTTGGGTGCAAGACCTACCTTGAGCTTCTGAATGGTGGCAACGTCGGTCTTAAAAGCCTTGGCAAGGATTCCATCTTCAACTCCAGTGGCAAACAGAGTTGTTGGAAGTGACACTGTTCCGGTATTTGCACTACCAAAGGCAGAGAGCTGTAGCGGGCTCTTTGGCATTGGCATTGCATTGATAGTGAACTAGTCCTTTAGGAAACACAAACATGTCCCCTAGTTGTAGTGTTTGAGTGTAGAATTTGTTAGCAGTATCAACAAAACCAACCTCAAGACTACCTTCCACAACAAACAGTAACTCTGGCTTCACGTGGATGGGTGTGAGGCGGGTCCACCCACCGGTACTGGAGAACAGCAAGTGAGACACTAGCCACTGAGAGCTGGGAACTCTCCCGTGCTAGCTTTTGTCACCTTGAAATTCTGTGGCGGTTGATTGAATATTCCACACATCCTGGTGAAGGTAAAGAAATTCCCTTCAACTGCATTCGGGTTTGCCAGGACCATGAAGTCGGATAAGATGTCTGGATCCCTTGCTTGGACCATCCAAGCAGTGGCAGAGAGAGCTAGAAGGCACATAAGAAAATGTTTTACCAAAATTGATGGGTAAGGAATGAGACTTCAAGTTTACTGGTAATGATTAATTAGCTTACTTTGACTTTCAATTTATAATGTTTGGTTGTTTGGCTTTGTTCCTAATGAGCTCCAATTTGCAGGTTAAGTGGCCGGCTGGGGCTTGATGTTCACAAAGTTTGGTGCTATTGAATAGTATGGGAATAAGCTTCTAAATCCACAGGAATTATCAGTTGTCGATTACAAGTTATGAGAGCTTGAAGAGGATGGAGTTTTATGGACTCAGTAAAACAATGTTGAATCGAGTTTAGTTTGAGTGTTCATTGATTGGGTGCCCTTGATGCAACGCTGGAATTGGTTATTGCAAAAANCATCTTAAAATCTTCTTGGGTAATGACTTTTAACTCTTATGCCATTTGTTAGCCAGAAAATAGAACGCATTTACCAGTCGAAGTTCGAAAATCATGGTATGAGGTAATTTCTTTTTGGACCATTCACTGAACTTTTTTAGGTGACAGGGAAATATCCCGACACGCGTCTTTTAAACTTATAACTGCGAAGGAATTCATGGATGCACGCAGTAACTTGAAAACCATGCACATGGGTTAAATCAAATGTGCTTGCTTCCCCTAGTTCGAACAATGAACCAAATCATTTGGGTTTCATGCAATGAACTTAAATAGACAGGAAATCCACATTTCAGAATTTGTATCATGAAATACATAGTGGCACAGAAACGAACATTCTGTTACTTGTATCATTCTTGATATCTTCCACTAGCCAAAGGACAATATCAAACAACTTCAGCAAGAGTGACGTTGTTTCCAGAGGCAATTGTCATCTATTCAGCAGGCCTAAAAAGAAGTTAATATTGTTTACCTAAACTACTGATAGAAATTCTAGTCACTCTACATTCTACAACAAAAGGATCGAATCGAGCTGATGATCTTGTAGAACCAAACAAAGGGATTGAATCGAGTTTAGTTTGAGTGTTCATTGATTGGGTGCCCTTGATGCAACGCTGGAATTGGTTATTGCAAAAATCTGAAAGGCTTGAAGTAGATTTATGTTATTTCAATAAGTTCAATTGCATGTCTTTGATAACAATGCCAGCAACATAATAAAGTTGAGCTGAAAAGTTTTCATCCTGCTTGATATCCATGTCAAGTTATGATCTGCTTCTCAGTATAACAAGCTTCAGTAGCCGACCATTTAGTAAATATAAATGGAGGATTAAGTTCATAAGTTATAAATAAGTTCTGATCTATATGATTTATAGACTGAAAAAAGTTTCAACATGATACAAGAACATGTCCAGGAAGCCCAACTTCAGAAATTACTAGGTCACAAAAATGATAAATAAAGAACAGATCATATGCTTTGAGCATGTAAACATTTGTTCCTATTCGCATCGAGTTTCTTCTAATCGTTTTCTTTGTTTTAAACAGCATACCATCAGTCCATGCAAAGAAAAAACAACAAAACTCAGATTTCATTAGCTATTAACAATAAAAAAGGACTGTTTGTCAGAATGAAGTANCTACAAACATTTGTTTCTTTGTTTTAAACAGCATACCATCAGTCCATGCAAAGAAAAAACAACAAAACTCNAAACATTTGTTCCTATTCGCATCGAGTTTCTTCTAATCGTTTTCTTTGTTTTAAACAGCATACCATCAGTCCATGCAAAGAAAAAACAACAAAACTCAGATTTCATTAGCTATTAACAATAAAAAAGGACTGTTTGTCAGAATGAAGTACATTAAAACATCATTTAAAAGAAGGGTTAACTGTCATTTGGACCATCCTGTCCATATAATGACTTCAACTCCATAATCGACATCTGTATAATCTGGAGCTCCTCCTCCATCTTGTCAGATACAAAGCATGATTGGCATGTAAATTCCTCCAATAGCTGGGTCTTTCTCCTAGACGCTATAGCTTTTGCAGTTTGCAACTCTTCTATTCTTCTCAGCTCCATATCTAATTCTTCCTCCAAGATCTTCATCTCTTCCTCTTTCAATGCTGCTTCAAATACACCTTGGTGGTACTCCAGAATCATATTTTCAACTTCATTCCTTCCATTCTCTTTCATTTCCAATACCATATCTCTCTCTTGGATGACACTACCAAGCCTGTGTTCCATCTCCTCCACAGATTTCAAACCTTTCTGTATCTCCATTTGAACAACTTGAATTTCCCTATCCACCTTCCCAAGTTTCCTGTCTAAATCTTCAACTTCCCTTCTAAAGACCACAAGCTTTTCTTGAGCTTGCTTCACTTCTGTTTGTAGCTTTGTTTTCTCTTCCTCAGACTTTAGTAACTCGGTAGCTTTACCACTCAAAGGCCAGTTCTTTTGTGCAGGGTGAATATCTGTTTTCTCAACATTATCTATGGCAAAGAGAACCCTTTCATTCTCTTGTCTTCGGTTTTCTTCTTCTATTCTGGATATCCAGTCCACGAGGTTGCGTTTTAATTCAACCTGAGTTTGTTGAATTTTCATCTGAGCAACCTCAATTTCATATTTACGTGTTTGAAGAGAGGTCAGTTCCTCTTTCTTTCGGTTTAAATAAGCTGATGAAGCATCTACCCTTGCCCTTGCTTGAGCTTCACGCTGTTCAAAGTAACCAATTGATGAAGAAAAGTTGGATAATGAGTATTTCAGTGCCCTTAACTTTTTATCCATCACATCCCTTCTTTCTTGCATCTCAGAAGAAAGGAACTGGGACGATGCACACTCCTGCTGCATCAACTGCATACCAGTTTCTAATGCTTCCATTTCTATTGAAAGTTTATCAACCTCAATGCTTGCCCTCTCGAGTGAACCAAATATACTGATAGTTTGGGCAGAACTTAGAAGCTTTTCTTGTGCTTTGTCAAGCTTCATTCTGACCAATTTTAGATCATGTGGCTGCTTTACTCCAACGACACCAATTGACTTTGCATCCATCCCCTGATCATTGTCACCATTCTGATCCCCAGCATTAATATGAAGATCCTCAGGACAATGGCTGGACCCATCCCGTTCATTCAATCCAGGGAAACAAGTTTCCTCCATCATGTAACCTTTATCAACTACTGTGAGTTTTCCTGTCTCACTGCTTTCAGCTCTATCTTGCACATTGAAGTCTGAGTAACCACTCTCTATAAATTTTTTTGGTTCCAAACTGCTAGGAGACTCTTGTAACTCAAGATAATCATTTATTTCTGACTTTCCAGAACATTGGATGTACCCAGTCTGTACATTCGCTGCAAATAAATTAGTTTCATCCAATGCGATTTCTGACTGACCATGTTCAGCTAGATTCTCTAACTGAAGATCTTCCCTTTCACTGAGCACAAGTGGTCCAAATGCAGAAGATTCATCAGATTTGTGACGCTCCTCTCCATCAACTTCAACAAGCTTTTCTGCACAATCAAATCCTCCTTTATTTTCAACAATCCTCTGTCCACCAGAAGCAAGAATCTTCTTAAATTCATCCCTCTCTTGCATGGCTTTCTCGTACAGACTCATTAATTTCTCATTCTCTTCATGCATTTCCATAAGCTGATGCTCTAAGTTCTCAACTTCCTTTTTCATCTCGGACTCCCTCCCCACAGCCAATTCAGTCAAGTCATTGTACTCATCCTCCGCTTTGTTTTCTTGAGAACTCTGAGCCCTATTACAGTTTTTATTATTCTCTTCTGCAGCTCGCTCATATAGTTCAATTAATTTATTGTTATCCTCAACCAACACCTTAAGCTTCATCCTGAGTTCATCGTTTTCTTTTGACAAGACAATTGCTGTTTCATGAGCTTGTGCTTCTCTTTGGCTTGCAGCAGCTATTGCATCAACCATAGTTTTAAGCTCAGTCTGATCATTAAGAGCAATATTGGGCATCTGATCAGTTGTTAGAGAAGGAAGGTCGATTTGCAACTTTTGTGTTTCTTCCTTCATGGCCACTTTGGAGGATCTCTCTGCTTCTAGCTTTGTTTCCAAGTTTTTAACATGCCTGCAAAATTTCTTTATTAGAAGACAATGGGGCCCTGGAGGAAGGCATCATTTTATTCAAAGCATCAACTGATAACAGCAAGAACCCGGCATTTGTGATTGACATCATTAAGCTGAATTTGGGACAACCAAATCTATGATTTAGAATTGGAAAGGAGCCAGAGTGGTTTAAAACTTGAAGAAATGGTGCTCCAATTCCAATTCCAATTCCATAGCATAGTGCGCCTTTTCACAAATTCGGACTTACTGTCTTCTAAGGGAGGGAAGCACCGTCAGATAAGAATACAGCAGGATAAGGAAACACTGAATATCCAGATCAAGAAATATGAGAATTTTTCATGGCTAGACAACAATCAGAAAACATGGATAGAATCATTATAGGAATTGAACTATTACCTTTCCAGTTTATCTTTCTCATCAATGCAGAGATTGAGTTTCTTGCGAAGTGCATCAAGTTCTGATTGGTTTTGAATGGCCTGTGACATTATACAATTCTGCTTGTTTGTAAAGAAAACTAATGCAGATGTGAACACTTCTAGTACTGAAGCACCACCTTTTTTCCTTTAAGAAGGAACTTTAATACAAAGCAGCTATACCTGCATACGGAGGAACTCATTCTCCTCATTAATTGAAGTACGCCAAGGTGATGCTGGCTCCTGTTAAGGAAAAATATCACACATAAGCGAACATTTTTTTGGCAGCCAAGTATCACAGTACATTCTCGTCAGTAAAGGTCATGTGCTGGCATAAGAGCATAAAACTTTGCTGATTTAAAATGGTCAATAACATAGATGCATGGTTGACAAGAATGACAATAGCAGTAGTGCAAATAATGATGCTGGTGCTGATGTCTGTCTAAACCAAAGCTCTGAATGCATCAGTGGTTGCACCCATGTGAGGCAGGCACACTTTTGAGGGTTTGAACGATTGAACCTCCTCTTGTTGTGACATAATAAAAGGTGCTCCAGAGCATAATTTAGCAGAACTGACAGGTTACAGCCTCACCTATACAAGTTCATCTTACTATTTAATTTTCCTAACCTGACTTCCTTTGCTACATTACAAAAATTTTATAGAGGAATGAGCCAGGGTGGAGAACACAATTGTTTAGAAAATATCTTACCTGACTTGAAATCAATAGGCCATCACTCTGAATACCCATTGCCACCTCAGAACCTCCTTTCTGTAGCAGAAGAACATTGACTAATTTAGGTTAATTATATATGCTATAAACAATTTATAAACCTGACACTTGTATTTATAAAGCTTGGGAAGAACCTGAACAACCAAGGGATCTGGCTCATGCATTAGTTTCCAATCAAGAGCTTCGAGCAACTGCATGTCACAAGATAAGATCACATACAAAGCAAATCATGACCCTTTAACTACATAAACAAGAGAACAGTGAACACATTGCAAGGATGTGAAATCTTAATTTTTGATCATCAACTTTTTGCACCTTATTTTGTAATATAGCAATCTGTTCATTCATTCTTTCCCGNTACAAAGCAAATCATGACCCTTTAACTACATAAACAAGAGAACAGTGAACACATTGCAAGGATGTGAAATCTTAATTTTTGATGATCAACTTTTTGCACCTTATTTTGTAATATAGCAATCTGTTCATTCATTCTTTCCCGTTCGCCTTCCTCAGTAAATGTTTTCAACCTGCACTTCCGAGCATTAATAAGCAATCAGAAAGTAAACACAAAATTAGAAACCAGTAAGTTGTTCAATATATCTTACTAAAACCAACAAGTGCCTTAAATTCAATTTGACAAAAAAAAATCCGATTTTATTTGGAAACAATGTTGCATGGTTTTTGGTGATCAATTCTTAGTTGTAATATGTCCTATATCTGTGACCAGTTTATATCAGGGCAAGCATTTTGTATTGCACATTTTCTATCATGCCATAAAAAACATCTTATGTTGAAAAAGTATTTGAGCTTATATTGTTAAAATACCTTCGGATCTCTTCTTTTAGACGCAGATTTTCCATCGCAAATCTTGTTACTTCCTGGTTTCGATCTACCTGAGTGCGTAGGACCTCTATTTCCTTCAAGTGTTCCTCCTTTTCTTTTAACAAGTGTGTCTCAGCAGAGATCTTTCCAGAAGCAATTGCTTCTAGCCTCTTTATACCAGCTTCTCGGAACCTCAACCTCATTTTTAAGCCTTGTATCTCATCTTCTCTTTGTTTGGCCTGATTCACCAGAGATAACATATCAGTTCTTAAAACATGAATTCCAGATCAGGTCCTTTTTACTTGAAAAGTTGAGATTCCAAATGTTGAAAACTTTTTGAATCGAACATAATATGGTACAATAATTGATTTGGCTCTATGATCCTCTGCACATGATTAAATCTTGCAAGCCAACTACTTCCATTCATTAAAAAGCACTAGACCTTTCCTAGATTTGGAATAAGCAGTTTTTTTCCAAAAAAATAGCAAGCAGGCTTTTTATATTCTCACCTAACATTTTTAATATTAACAGTGACCAGAAGCATTTAGCATCAAACTGAACAAGTAGATTAATAAGCAATGAATCAGACATACCAGCTGCATGGCTGCCTGAGTTNTGACCAGAAGCATTTAGCATCAAACTAAACAAGTAGATTAATAAGCAATGAATCAGACATACCAGCTGCATGGCTGCCTGAGTTTCAGCAGCTAATGCCTGCAAGGCAATGTTTTTATCTTCCTCCCTTCTAAAAGCTCCAACAAGTGCAACTTCATATTCTTTCTTCTGAAGCAAACAAACTTAAAGTTAGACTAATGTCCAGCATTTCTTCCTGTGTTGTGGAAGGAAGGTACTTACATGTGACATCCTTTTATTAGATGTAAGAGGACTGAATGACCCATGACCTTCCCATTTAAAGGATCCCGGAGATCCTGGAAAAGATACTGTCCATGCGTCACTTTCATGGTTTTCAGCTCCTCCATTGACTACATTCTGCAGACGAGATATTTCTTTCTGGGGATAACACATTACATTTTGATTAACATTTCCAAATCACCAAATATCTATAACATTACACACTAAATAACTTGAGGGATTACTAGCTTATTCCCAATGAAAAAACAAAATTTTCTTGAATTCAATCATTGTTATAATTGATGAAAAGAGAATCTAACAACTACTCTCTTTGGAGCATTACAAGTATGTAATGTTTCCCAAATAAGTAAATAATAAATTCAACTGGTTAAATAGTTCTACAGTACAACAAATCGAAATTCAGAAAATTGCAGTTGTGATAGACAACCAAGAGAAGTATTGTCCAACACCACATGAATCATCCTTCAACATATTTCAAGTACATAATATGTCAAGATTGAAGAAAGACCCTTAATCAAATGGACACTTCAGGAAGTAGTGAACATAAAATGTCGTTATAGGCTTCGAGGTATAAGATGCGAACAATCAGACAGTAACCAAGTGTATCTTGTGGACCATAAGTACAAATTTGTTTAGATTCATCCTTAGAAGTCCTAGGATACAGGCTTTTACCAGAGTGAAGGTCCCATGTTGAACTTAAACATGTCACATGGATGTGTCGCTTACTCTGACAAAGAAAATGTGTAAAAGCAAGCTATTTTACGATAATGTCATAACTCCATAATATAAATTGAAACTATAACAGTACGAAGCATCTGATTTTTGGAAGGGGAAAACTTAAATCGTGGATAATACCTTGAGTTGTTGAATCTGTATCCTCATTGCAAGGACATCTCCAGAGGCATCTTCATTCACAATAGCCTGAACAGGGAAAAACAGATAGGACAGCTTTCAATTAGCCATACTCAAATATAACTGTTAAAAGAGGAAATAACCAAAAACATTCAGTCATTCTACTCCAAAGGAGTAAATCAACGACGTTAGAATCTTCTTTCTGAAGTCCTCAAAAAAAAAGTGTTAGAGTCTCATCCCACTTAATATATTAAAAATGCACGAGCCTCTCATCCTACTCCTCATGCAAAGAGGCCATTTATGTGACTTACAATGGAACAACCTTACAATTGCGCCAAGGCCTGCACTCCCACTTAATCTATTACATGCTACATAAACTTTTTAAGAAAAATAAGAACAGATAGTTCTATGCTTTCGGAATGATGAAGTTCAAATACTAACCCATCAGAATGCATCCACTTACTTTCGTATAATGGACATGAATTTAAATTTACAAATTAAAAAGCAAGATGACATACATGATTTTTAATGAATTTAGCACGTTGGGCAAACTTCAGTGTGCTCAAAGTCTCCAGTGAACAGCTGCAAGGGCCAAATAATTGTCATGCATACATATAAGCAACAAAGGAATATTGTTAAACACACAGAAATATAGCGGCCATGAATGCAATCAAATAAATTTCAACTCTTGCAGAACCATAGTGATTTGAAATAAAAAAAATAAAAAATAAAGATTTCATAAACTTTACAATAATTTAGGGGGAATCAGCATACAAAATAATGCCATTTTGATGGTATAAACTTTCATGAACATAGATTTCAAAAGTTCAATTTTTGGACAAAAGTCACAAAACCGTCAATCCAAAAGATCAAAGCAAGTAGCAATGTGAGTTATAGAATAAACTAACCAACTAGAGGGACTAATATTTGCAATGATAATTGTTTTTGCATTCCCTCCCAATGAGTCCTGAAAAGAGAGGAAGGAAGATGAAAATGTCAAATATATTCTACCTTATTGTAAGTTTTTTAGATAAATACAAGGAGTAAGGACCTCCCAGTAACAAACTACTTGCATAAGAGCAGACATACGCTACAGCAAGTACACAAACACTGTAAGACACTAAAACTTCCAAATAAATTTTGTAAGAAAAAAGAAGACAAGGTTGGAAAAGTAAAACTTTTTCCCAATCAATACTATGCCCATGAGTAGGAAAAAGTGTTCACATGGATGGTATCATTTGTACTGCAAAAAGAAATAGAAACACTATTGACTGTCAGTTACTATTTACTAAAGGTTCACATAACAAATTGATTCTTCTGCGTGTAGAAGTCCTATAAGCCCTGATAACTGCTCTTCTGAACTATTGCCGAAACATGATTGAGACAGGACTAACATAACTGTAAGGCACATTGTTGTTGAGATTCCAGATGTGAATGTAAATTTGCTAAAGCAGATTTTAAAATGTATTCATATTTTTTTATGATCCATGAGAGAACTACTCACCTGAAGCAAAAATGTCAGCTTTGAATCCCGGTAAGGAATATGAAGTGATTTCCCATTAGACACACTCACAAGATTCATAATCACCAGTCTGAATATCTCAAATAAAAAAATTAATAGATTAATAAAAAGGAAAAACAAACCATATTACAACATACAAGAAAAACAAAAATTATTCAGAATAAACTTGATTATCTACTTATACAGAATCTAGGATAAATGTAGGAATAACAAACCCCAATGTCGAAAGAGACTTGTTGATGTTCGTAGCTTCCTTTAGGCGTTCACCTTCGGCACCAGAACTCTTCTGCCTGTGATTCAAAAAGGAATATAACAAGCTACATGTTAAAAAATTTATATGATGTCAATGCTCTCAGCCTCTTGCTAAAACATTAATCTTCCATTTCGAGTTTTTCACNCGCACCAGAACTCTTCTGCCTGTGATTCAAAAAGGAATATAACAAGCTACATGTTAAAAAATTTATATGTCAATGCTCTCAGCCTCTTGCTAAAACATTAATCTTCCATTTCGAGTTTTTCACTAGATCTGTTATTTCACCTTTCAGAGCCTGCTAGGTCCACAAGATTAAGCCGAGCAAACCGATGATGAGTCACACCTTGTGTCTCCCACTGAAAATGGCCATATAATTACAACTCAGCTGAATTAACAAAAAAAAAAATCGTGAGAGAATCAGTGAAAAGAAACATTTACTCACCTTACTTTCTATGATGCATGTGAACACACTATGAGAACGACTGCTAGCACGATTCATGTTAGTTGCAGCTACCTTTCTATTGGTCGCGCCCTGGAACATCAAGGAAACCAGTACTGCCCAAAAAGTGGAATCATGCTTGCTTACCTTTTGTTCTGTGTGTGCGCGTTGGTTTTTTTTTTTTTTTTTTGGGGGGGGGGGGGGGGGTTAATAAAAACATTGACATTTTGTGTCAGTTTCATAACCATAAAGAAAGAAATATTCCTTTAAATTCTAACATCTATTCCATCACAATGATGAAGGGAGTAAATTACTGCATTATCTAAAAACCAATACACAAATCGATCAATGAAGTGACAGATGTGGAAATAAATCACGATAAGAATAAGGACAAGAGAAAACAAAAGCTGGTCCCATAATGGAAAAGTAATTGCACATCTGTTAAACGTGCCTGGTTTAAAATTTTCAACTTGTATTTTCCCAAATTGGAAAAAAAATGTAGTGCAAAATAATGCCAAATTTTCTCTGCTTTCTACGGGGCTTCTTTTCTTTATTTTGAAGGGCAACAAGTAGAAGTTCACTGGTAGTTACTCAACTTTAGGATTCATCATCTTGACCACTTTTTTGGATCCTTAATATTTTTTTTTCTTTTTGGACAATATTTTATCCTTAGCTTTCATCTCCATTTCAAAGTAAAAGCTCGGGATATTTCTATTTTCATGACAATTACAGGCTGAAGGTATGTCATCAAGAAGCCTCAACCTAGATAGATATCAAGAACTGGCATCCAAGCAAAAATAGTGGTATTTCCTACAGGCTATCAAAATAGAATATGAGATACCATATAAGAATCATTTGTTGGATAAAGTAATAAATTTCTTAAGGAATTGTTGTAATTCAAGCTGAAGAACAAGAAAAATAACTCGTGCTTTGTTGAGGTTGAAACTGAAGACAAGGGATGAAATTACTCAAAGACAACCATACCTGAACAAGTTGTTGAATCACATCTCGAGCACTCGTAACCTCTACCTCAGTGAGATTCTCTACATAAACCCCTTTCTTAGTGTCTTCTCTCATCTGTAGTATGCCATAAAACTTTAAGTAATCCTTTCCTAATGGTTAAAAAAATACTGCAAATATTCGGTCAATGAATGACTTGAAGTACTTCTTCATGACCATGTAAGCCCAATTCGGAATTTTCTTCTAAGAAGCCTCTATCAGTGTAAATTGAAATATGATCCATAGATTATGTATAAACCGGGGGGCATGAAGGGAGGTTTTTCAACATACTAGTGATCAAAATACCTGTAAATTGGTGGAAGAGGGATCCAAGAGATCAAGAATTTGTTCATTGTAAATTTCTAAAAAAGAGCATTTACAAATGAATCTTATTTTTTCCTCCCTACGAGCCTCCTTTTCCTGTGACAACACAATTGATCCATAGAAGAATCATTAGAATTCTTAGAACTCAACCAATACAAGTTCACGATATTATAAAATAATCTAACCCCTATAGGCAGAAAGACAAAGATTTAAGTACTGGTATCCACGTCCAACAGCCTCCCTCGAACCTACATGCTCTAGTACACGCATAAGCCCATAACTTTGCATAGAATATCTTCTGACCAATTAAGCTATTAGTAATTCAAAAAAATTTCCAATTAAAGAAATGCACCATGTGGTCAGAAGAAACAATAAGAAAGGACAGGAAGCTTCTCTTACAAACGTGAAATATATAATGGCAACATATTGTTAACATTGCCAAAATGGAAGAATTTGGACGCAAGACTTTCTCTAATATATAATTACTCTTTAAACTACATTGTAGCTAGGAACTATTACTCTTTAATTGGATGTTAACAAAGCAACTCATTGTGATTGGCATGGAAAATTACAAAACCATCTTCTACTCTGCTAGCAGGCATTCAATGTCCCTACTATGCTTGAGATGTATCTTAAATTAACTATACATACCTTCTGAATACTTGAAAACAAGTATTCGAAGACTCTAGGTGTCATCCCACAATTGACACTGTGTCTTCGAGTGCCACTTTCAATGTCTCCAAGCATTGTGTGAGTCTTTCCACTTCCAGTCTACATGTAAACTATTTGATTACAATATGCAACAACACTATCAAAGTCAAACAACTTGTTAGCACTAAATAGGCTCATTGAAAAGAAATTGGACAAAGTAAACTGCAATCTCTAACCAAGCAACCAGACTAAGCGGAAAGATTGCATTTTGCAAAACTTTAGCCTCTATTAGTTGTTTATAATGAGTCCCTTGATACAAGGAGGAAGAAAAGAGGAAGAACAAGAATAATATAAAAACAATGGCAAAGGACTCACTTGACCATAGGCAAACATGCAACTATTGTAGCCTCCCATGCAGTTTTCCACCATTGGCACCCCAGCCACTTTGAATAGCATCTCCTGTTAAGTTACTAAAATGAAGACCACAACATGGCAAAGAGAAATTTAAGTGAGGAAAAAAATTAATTCCAGTCAAAATATACCTGGCTGACATTTTCATCTGCAACAAGATCAAAGGTAAAACGTGATTCTGGATGCCCTGTCCAAGTAAGTGTCTGGCAGCTATCTTGTGTAACACATCTACTGTTTCCTTGCAGAGATATCTCAAAAGGACTTAATGGGCGTATTCTTATAATAACCTGCATTTTATAAGAGAATTTGGAAAGAAAATTTGAACAAAGTAATAAATACTATATCCAGACAAACTGTGAATGTACTCTATTATGTCTTATGCACAAACAAAAACTATTTAGCCAATGTGTGCTTCTAGTCATGTTGAATCATGGGGCCTTCCACTAAAGGACCAATGACATACTTCAAAACCATATCTGACAATTATTTCAGTTATTAAAGATCATTAGTTGGTATCTCCCACAGTCAAGCAACTTTTGCTTCTATCAAATACACCAAATAATTTCACCAGAAGTACATTTAACGCTCCAATCATTAAAATACCAACGTCATTCCGGAGCGAATAATTAATGACTATATTGCTTAGTAAATGAAATGCTTTAGAACCCTCTTATAGTGCGCTATTGACAACGGAAACAAAATATATTGCATATATGTATGTATCAAATGAAATTAAGTAGGAATACTGAGTTATTAGTAATCAATTTGGACTTTAGAACTTTTCTTGTAACTCAAATTAGGTATAATATGTGGCTTCCGAAGNAGAAACAAAATATATTGCATATATGTATGTATCAAATGAAATTAAGTAGGAATACTGAGTTATTAGTAATCAACTTGGACTTTAGAACTTTTCTTGTAACTCAAATTAGGTATAATATGTGGCTTCCGAAGGAAAAAAAATATTCAACATTAAAAACATGCTAACTGCATAAGTATGCGCTCTTCTTTCACCAAGAAAAATTGAAGACATTTACTGTACACTCAATAATCCAACTAATAAANAGGAAAAAAAATATTCAACATTAAAAACATGCTAACTGCATAAGTATGCGCTCTTCTTTCACCAAGAAAAATTGAAGACATTTACTGTACACTCAATAATCCAACTAATAAAATATTTTTAGGCCTCCCAAAAAAATTATTTTTTAGGGGTTGACTACATTTTTAAGAAAGTTTAATACTGACAAAACCATATATTAACTTACCTAAAAGAAAGAAAAAAGAAAACAACAACACCGTCTATTAAGAAGTATAAGACCAACTTGGACATATCCAAAATTAGCAGCACTGGCATCAAAAAGAACAAGTTCATCAATGTATCACATGAACTAAGCACTTCCATTTAAAGCACAATAAAAGATATTATCGGGTTTAGTTGACATAAATCCGTATAGCACATATTGGCATTTTAATTAAGGTAAAGTGGCACTTCTCAAATATTATCCACGTGCTTTAACGCGTGATTTCATTAAAAACCTGATATTGCCTTTGACAGCATGGAATTAGGATCATAAAATTGGAATTGGAGCAAAACCTATAATCTGGATTGGTTGTCAATGTCAGAATTTCAAAAGCCCAATTCCAAGCTTCTAAATGGATCTCAGATTAATTAGCCAGCAACCAATTCCCTCTTTGTTTTAACCTACCCCATGTAATAGTATTAGCATCAATGACAAAATGAATTTCAAGCTTTATTTTCTCGTCCCGTTTGATTTTCGTTTTTTTTTTCCTAACTTTCCTCACCAACCAAACACACAACACAACTACTCCAACCCTGTACCTGAACATTGTGATCCCTCCAGAAAGAAGGGTCTTCACAGAGCTCGAAACTCTGCTTCAGCCTTCCTACATCATCATCCCTCTCGTCCATACCCCGAAGAGCCGAAGACTGCAAAGGATTCTCTTTCGAGCCGGTTTTCAGAAGATCGGGAGAGCTGTGTACAGACCGTATCGAATCGGAAGCATGGTCTTGGGAACTAAACCGACTCTTAATCGCACTTGTTGTCTCCGAAATCAACGGCATCGTTCAAAGAACTTGGGCTTTGGAAGCTAGGGTTGAAGATGGGATTATAGAAAAATGTGGGACGATAAAACTGTGGACAAATTTCAAGGGCACCGACTGATTCAGTGTGTGCAGAGGGCGAGAGAGAGTGAGAGACTGGAGGGTTTTGAAGATGAAAGTGAGGGAGTTTGAGGATGGGGGGATCGGACGTTGGAGATTGGTTTGGATGAACGGTCAGGACGGGTTTGGATTCAAATGTAAAGGACCGTTCTATAGGGTTTGAAAATTTTGAATTGTGGAGCCATTATTCGGTGGGAATGTGAAATTACAAATATGTCCCGTAAGCTTTAATTTGTGTCTGCCGCGTTCTGCATTTGTGATATGTTGTAGATAACCGAGGTTATCTCCAGTTTTTACTCTTTTTTAAATTTAAGTAAAATTCTTTAAAATATTGTTCAATGTTTTACTAAAACTTGTACAAAAGAAATGGTACATTCAAATTTTTACTCAAATCAAAGTAGATTCAAGCACTTACTCAATATCAATGACTAGTCTATTCTCTTTTAAATTTGAGTTTATCTTCTTTTAACTTTGATTTTTTTTATTGAAATGTTTTGCATCAAATCAAGTTTTTTACTTAAATATTGACTTAAATTTGAGTAAAAATTTAAGTCAAGGTTAGATATGTTCTAAGGGCATTTCCAATATCGACCCAAACTCAAACTCAAACTCAAATTTGAGTAAAAAATTTGGTAAAAAGTTTGATTTGATATAGATTTTTCCAATGGACAAACTAAAACTTAAAGAAAGGTGAAATATGATCATTGGATATTTTAAAAGAATGAAATTTGACCATTGAAGATATGAGTAAATATTTGAGTCTGTCTTAATTTAAGTAAAAAGTTGAGTCTCATTTTATGTGGTATAGCTTTGAGTTAAAGATTGAAGCTCGTCTTCAATTTATTTTTACATAAATTCAAATTTGAGTAAAGGTTTAAATAAGGACTAGAGATAGCATAACGGCATCTCTAATGTTGACTCCAACTCAAATTTAAGTAAAAAAAAAATGAGTAAAAAGCTTGATTTAGTATGAACCTCTCAAATGGAAAAAAACCAAATTTATACTTAAATCTTTTTAAAACATTCTCATATTGTCCCAAGAGCTCATTTCTTTAAAAAAAAATCTCCAAACATTTTTTCCTCTTCTCTTTTCTCTATTTCTTTCCATCCAAATATTCTGTGTGCATTTCAATCTAAACACATAATTTGATTGTTCTAAATTATAAACATCTACAAAAGTATGCATTTCAATCTACAATGCACAAAAACAAATCATGGCAAGCAATTACAATTTCTATTCAAAAGCCACAGCAGATTGAGAGCAAGAGGGAGGGTGGCGGGGAAGAAGGCAGATTACAGAGAAAGAGAAGGTTTGATGG
The DNA here is from genome assembly GCA_963454935.2 of Ilex paraguariensis. Classification (NCBI taxonomy): domain Eukaryota; kingdom Viridiplantae; phylum Streptophyta; class Magnoliopsida; order Aquifoliales; family Aquifoliaceae; genus Ilex; species Ilex paraguariensis. Next base: position 165,283 of record CAUOFW020005891.1, read on the forward strand.
CTCAAAAGATTTTAAGTAAAAATTTGATGATCCATCAATTTGAGTGAAGAAAACAGTTTTTCTTGATTTGATATAGGTTTGAGTCAAAGATTTGAGAGAGTTTTTGTGGGTTTTTTTTACCAAAATTTAAGTTTGAGTTTAGTTTTAAGTAAGTTGAACAGTTTATCTTCCTCCGACATGTTTTTGATTTCAAACATCAGAGATGAGAATTGTTTCACGTACTCCCTCATAGTGCTTGTATGTTGAAGTTTCCTCAATGCATCGGGCTTACCAAGCTGTGTTGCTTGGAAGGAATTGCTCCTTCATTTCAACGGATAGAGAATCCCAAGGAGTAATTTGAGGACAAGATTTGTCCTCAGATTATGTTCGCCACTATAATTTATCATCATCAGACAAGTACATGCTAATGAGATCTACTTTTTCAGCATCCGACATATGGACTATTTTAAAGTAATGCCCCATATCCCACAAGAAGTTCTCGAGTTCTTTGGCGTTACGACTGCCTGTGAAAGGCTTAGGGTTAGACACCTTTGTTTTCTGAGTGCTTTCACTACCAGAAGCCAAATAAGCATTCTGTAGTTCTTCCTTGAGTAACGAAAAGTCTGTCTTGAGGGAACTCAATTTTTTTCCCATATCATCAGTCCATGTGAAAATCGTGGCTAACACGTCAACGACTTCGATTTTCAATCGATTGAAATGACCAGATTCAGCCTTTTGAAGTTGTTCTTGTACAACACGCATCTCCTTGAACCGCTGGTACAACAACTCAAGTTAAACAGAAAGGGCCACAACATCACCGGACTGTAGAGGACCAACCAACTCCTGCAAACGCGTCATCCTTTTCCTTAGATTTGTATTCGTTCCGCTAGCCGTAGTTGATCTTTTTTGCCAAAACCAACACTCTGATACGAAATTGTCACGGGATAACAACTCGTTTTTCTTTGAGTACCTGTGAAGGCATTGCCACTGTAATCAGTCACACACAATCTCAAGAATAGGAACAGAAAACTCACACACAAATGCACACACCAATTTACTGAGACAACACTCTCAAACCTTATATATTGAACTCAACACAATTTACAAGGAAACTCAGGAAGAAAACTCTCTGTCTACCAAAATGCCCAAGCACCCCTATTTATATAAGGAGTATGACAGATGACATCCCCATCTGCCAAAGGGTTATTACACACATTCTGTTATTCCCTAGCAAACTTGGTCAGCAAGCCTATTCTCTGTGCGACACATGGGAGGCAGTTCCATCCATTCAGTAACTGATGTGGAACTGTCCCTCATTAGTATGCATCAGGACCAGATTAAGGCTATAAACACCCATAACTGCTTCCTACAAACTAAGCATTGTTCAGTAACTGCCTTGACTAGGTCTCAGCATCTACAACTACTCATATCCTCGTAGTCACATGCATTGAGCAGCCATGTACTAGTCATGTTCCCACATTCAATAGTCAATCTTGCCTCTCGAACCATCGTGCATGCTGGGTTCAGCCCATGCCATGCAATCCGAAGCTATGCACCCACATTGCCTCAATTGAGTCCACCACGTGCTACCATGCTCAGTCAGGAAGTCTCATGCTGCCACAGTCCGGACCAATCTGTCAAACCACTTAGCTGCATCATCTTGATTCCATCTTATGGCGTGCCTTGGTGCAATGTGCCACCAAAACCACCATTATGCACCCAAGTCAGTTAGGGTATGATAGCTGTAATGGTGACTGTATTGAAGATAATAGAGAAAGTAAAAAAATTCAGTAGAATTAAGGGAAGAAAATTTTGCATGCAAGTTGTCATTCATTGGATCTAGCACTCTTATTGGAAAAGAATATTCTTTTTTATTTTTATTTTTTTGTCAAGCAAGGAAGGGAATGATGAAGTTCAAATCTATGACCTTAAGGTCTAATAGTGGGGGCGATAATTATTAGACCAATAGCCTTACTCCAACTGAAAGGTACGTTGAAAATTATAAGGACGAGTGTAGTAAACCATGGAGAAAAATTTTCTTATTGACTAGAAATAATGATATTCAATGACTATTAGTTGATTTTTTTGTGTAAGGTAGTGCTATTAGCATAAGTTATTATTGTGAATAGGTGCATTTGGATGCAGTTGGTACAATTTTGGTCTTTAAATTAAATTAAATTGTTGTGCTAATTTGATCTTATTGAAAAGGTTTAACCATTACAAGTTTGCTCTATATAAATTACTCTTTATATTTAAGTGTTTACAACCATGTTGATCTTGGTAACACCATGGTGATTTTTTGATTCACCACTACTTGGATATTAAATTACTAATTTGTATTGTAACAAAAGTTAAATTGCCATTGAACAATGTTAATATTATTCAAGGGCATGTTTTCAGAAGAAACTATAGTGACTATTTTTTTTTTAAAAATTGTGGGGTGATATTAATTGGTGATTTTCCCAAGTTTTTCTAGTTGGCGATTTTTTGTTTTTTATAATGCATTTAGGTATACACATTTTTTTGCGATTTGTTTGTTTGCTACATAGTGCATTTAGGCACATGCAAATGTTAGTATTTAATATGTGGTGGGGCTAGATGTTGAATGAAAAAATATTATAAATTTTGTGCATAGTATAGGATAGCCGACCATCTCTAATGGATATTCAAAATTAGAGTAAAAAAAAAAAGAATAAAAATTTTGATTTGATATAAGACCTCTCAAATGGAGAAATTTAATTTAAAGAAAGACAAGCCCAAATTTAAATGAGAACAAAATTTAAATTTAAAGGAGGATAGAATATAACCATTAGATCTTTAAAAAAATAAAATATAACCATTGATGATTTGAGTATTTGAACAAAAATTTGAGTTTTTCTTAATTTGGTATAGATTTGAAAGTATTAGAGAAGTTTTTTAAATTATTTTTTACTTAAATATAAATTTGAGTTTAAAAAAAGTAAAAGTTGGAGATGATATATGAAAAAGTATCGAGTGTAATAGTGATATCATGTCATTATTATCACATGATGTCACAATTCAATAAAAATTTATAATATAAAATAGGTACGGTCTTAAATTCATTCGGTCAACAGTACAAAATTAACATTTTACCTCTTAATATTTTAAATTTAAATTCCATCCCATCCAATTTTTTCTCTCTCCCTTCACTCAATTTCAGATGTCTTTCTCTCTCTCTCTACTAAAACTTCTCTCTCTACCCACTATCTGCCATCACCACAGCCCCACACCACGATCACAACCAGTACTCCTTCATCCTCTACCCTTACCACCACGCCAACCCACTCCTGCGACAACGATCTACCATTACCATAGCCCATTACGGCCACAACGACCTAAACTCCGTCACCACTCTTTCACAGGTCTCCCTTTCTCTCTTCACGGTCTGCCATCACCCTAGTCCCACACCACTATCACAACAACTATATCATTTTTTTCGAGCTTCTCATCACCATCTAAAGAAATCAAGGCATCAATGAAATCAGCATTATCAAATACCTTTGACTCACTGAAGCAATCTGGATATCATTTATTTGTTTCTTCTTATTTTTCCAATTTTATGTGACGAATACTTTGTATGCAATACAATGTGTATTTGTGTGTCTGTTCTATGCATCTACAAATGCTCTATATGCAATTGATCTTTCTATGTTTGCACATGTGTGATTTTCCTCTGTGTGCACATTTGTCGTGATTAGGGCTTTTGAGAATTAAATTGAGAAAGATGATTCAAGAGGAGATTCTGATGGAGAAAAAAAAACTGATGTCATGAATGTCAATCTATTAAATTTGAGTAATGGGATACGTGCATTGTTTTTGAATTCATTGAAATGAAGTTTGTGTGTGCGTAATATGATTTTTATGGTTTCTGTAGATTGAGTCACACCAGTTTAAGGTGAGTAATGGAGATAGCATTTATACAGAGAAATTGATCTACTGTGAGCAAGGTTAGTTGAATTAGTGTTTGCTTTTGTAATGCATAATTTGTTAGTGTTCTTTGGTATTCAAGTTGTTCTTGGGTCATTGATTAGAATTGATAATTGTAACTACTTTTGAATCCTAGAATCACTTTGAATGGTTCCTGTTGTTTTGAGGGCAACAAATCGATTTAGAAGAAACTGAAATTATTGTTCTTGTCACCAATTTATCTTACTTAGTTAAGATGGTTTTCAATTTGAGTATGATCTCAAGGAGTTAAATATAGTGTCGTTTCAAATTTATGGAATTTATATGTAGTTTGAATTTTTTAATTGGGTTGTCAAGGAGTAGATCAAAAATTTTAATTCGGTTATGCAGGAGTATGGTGCAAGTTAAAGTTGAAATTTTTTTGGCTTAAATGATGGCTCCATGATTGTTCTCTTACAATTATACGTGTGTAGTGATTTATGTGTCTCTAATGAGATTTGGATATTGGCTTCAAGATGTTTTAGGCATTTCATCTGTCGAAATGTTTAAGAGGCATTGAAATTTGAAAGCACTTTCTATGTTCTGATACTATCACTTCAAATTTCAAAATTAGGTGTCAGGTATTAATTGTAACTTATATTGATTGACAGGTTGTTCATTTTAGCTTAGATTCATCTACAAAAAATAAACATACAAACACCTTTTTCTCCATTCACTCCCACAATACATCACACAAATTTTTTAAACCACATGCAAAACATTTAGTGGAAAGCTCTAAAAATGATCATTTTTCAAAACATTTGCTCTTTCCTCGCTATTTAGCCTAGGCTTTAGTCCATGCTACAGGTTCATTTCATGAAGGAATACATTGAATGTATGAACAAAATTTGTTTCTAATAATTTTTCAATTTTATTTGTGTTATGTTATGTTATTGTTTATGTTGAAGTCTATTTTTTTGACAATTGCAGGGATGATATGNTCAATTTTATTTGTGTTATGTTATTGTTTATGTTGAAGTCTATTTTTTTGACAATTGCAGGGATGATATGTCTTTTATCGACCCCCACTTTTTAAATTTGATTTGCTGGTCTTTATCTTTATCTTTTTTTTGGCTCATTACCCCATTTTATGTAACCTATTAGGATTAAGGACTTCTATTTTCTGCCCATATGTAACGTTTCATTTTTATTCCTACTTACCTCATTTTTGGTCTCCTTTAGTACATGTCATTNATTAAGGACTTCTATTTTCTGCCCATATGTAACGTTTCATTTTTATTCCTACTTACCTCATTTTTGGTCTCCTTTAGTACATGTCATTTATTCAGTGAATCTATAGAAGGTTTTGGTCCACTAGACTTGCTGTTTCAAACACTCCTCTTGTAATAATAGAGGCTCTTTGACCTTTTTCTCTTTTAAGTGTTACATGAGACTTTATTAGTTAGAATTAGTTCCTATTTTTTTACACACGCTCTTAGACTTTATCATATGGGATTGTTTCATTTATTTGATTCACTTTGTCAATACATTACGTCTGAGGAGAATTGTATTTGCCCTATTTTTATGTGATTCATTTACATATTCTGATCATTTGTTGNGCATTGTTCAGTAACTGCCTTGACTAGGTCTCAGCATCTACAACTACTCATATCCCCCTAGTCACATGCATTGAGCAGCCATGTACCAGTCATGTTCCCACATTCAATAGTCAATCTTGCCTCTCGAACCATCGTGCATGTTGGGTTCAGCCCATGCCATGCAATCCGAAGCTATGCACCTACATTGCCTCAATTGAGTCCACCACGTGCTACCATGCTCAGTCAGGTAGTCTCATGATGCCACAGTCCGGACCAATCTGTCAAACCACTTAGCTGCATCATCTTGATTTCATCTCATGGCGTGCCTTGGTGCAATGTGCCACCAAAACCACCATTATGCACCCAAGTCAGTTAGGGTATGACAGCTGTAATGGTGACTGTATTGAAGATAATAGAGAAAGTAAGAAAATTCAGTAGAATTAAGGGAAGAAAATTTTGCATGCAAGTTGTCATTCATTGGATCTAACACTCTTATTGGAAAAGAATATTCTTTTTTTTTAATTTTTTTGTCAAGCAAGGAAGGGAATGATGAAGTTCAAATCTATGACCTTAAGGTCTAATAGTGGGGACGATAATTATTAGACCAATAGCCTTACTCCAACTGAAAGGTACGTTGAAAATTATAAGGACGAGTGTAGTAAACCATGGAGAAAAATTTTCTTATTGACTAGAAATAATGATATTCAATGACTATTAGTTGATTTTTTTGTGTAAGGTAGTGCTATTAGCAGAAGTTATTATAGTGAATAGGTGCATTTGGATGCAGTTGGTACAATTTTGGTCTTTAAATTAAATTAAATTGTTGTGCTAATTTGATCTTATTGAAAAGGTTTAACCATTACAAGTTTGCTCTATATAAATTACTCTTTATATTTAAGTGTTTACAACCATGTTGATCTTGGTAACACCATGGTGATTTTTTGATTCACCACTACTTGGATATTAAATTACTAATTTGTATTGTAACAAAAGTTAAATTGCCATTGAACAATGTTAATATTATTCAAGGGCATGTTTTCAGAAGAAACTATAGTGACTATTTTTTTTTTTAAAAATTGTGGGGTGATATTAATTGGTGATTTTCCCAAGTTTTTCTAGTTGGCGATTTTTTGTTTTTTATAATGCATTTAGGTATACACATTTTTTTGCGATTTGTTTGTTTGCTACATAGTGCATTTAGGCACATGCAAATGTTAGTATTTAATATGTGGTGGGGCTAGATGTTGAATGAAAAAATATTATAAATTTTGTGCATAGTATAGGATAGCCGACCATCTCTAATGGATATTCAAAATTAGAGTAAAAAAAAAAAGAATAAAAATTTTGATTTGATATAAGACCTCTCAAATGGAGAAATTTAATTTAAAGAAAGACAAGCCCAAATTTAAATGAGAACAAAATTTAAATTTAAAGGAGGATAGAATATAACCATTAGATCTTTAAAAAAATAAAATATAACCATTGATGATTTGAGTATTTTAACAAAAATTTGAGTTTTTCTTAATTTGGTATAGATTTGAAAGTATTAGAGAAGTTTTTTAAATTATTTTTTACTTAAATATAAATTTGAGTTTAAAAAAAGTAAAAGTTGGAGATGATCTATGAAAAAGTATCGAGTGTAATAGTGATATCATATCATTATTATCACATGATGTCACAATCCAATAAAAATTTATAATATAAAATAGGTACGGTCTTAAATTCATTCGGTCAACAGTACAAAATTAACATTTTACCTCTTAATATTTTAAATTTAAATTCCATCCCATCCAATTTTTTCTCTCTCCCTTCACTCAATTTCAGATGTCTTTCTCTCTCTCTCTACTAAAACTTCTCTCTCTACCCACTATCTGCCATCACCACAGCCCCACACCACGATCACAACCACTACTCCTTCATCCTCTGCCTTTACCACCACGCCAACCCACTCTTGCGACAACGATCTACCATTACCATAGCCCACTACGGCCACAACGACCTAAACTCTGTCACCACTCTTTCACAGGTCTCCCTTTCTCTCTTCACGGTTTGCCATCACCCTAGTCCCACACCACTATCACAACAACTATATCATTTTTTTCGAGCATCTCATCACCATCTAAAGAAATCAAGGCATCAATGAAATCGGCATTATCAAATACCTTTGACTCACTAAAGCAATCTAGATATCATTTATTTGTTTCTTCTTATTTTTCCAATTTTATGTGACGAATACTTTGTATGCAATACAATGTGTATTTGTGTGTCTGTTCTATGCATCTACAAATGCTCTATATGCAATTGATCTTTCTATGTTTGCACATGTGTGATTTTCCTCTGTGTGCACATTTGTCGTGATTAGGGCTTTTGAGAATTAAATTGAGAAAGATGATTCAAGAGGAGATTCTGATGGAGAAAAAAAAACTGATGTCATGAATGTCAATCTATTAAATTTGAGTAATGGGATACGTGCATTGTTTTTGAATTCATTGAAATGAAGTTTGTGTGTGCGTAATATGATTTTTATGGTTTCTGTAGATTGAGTCACACCAGTGTAAGGTGAGCAATGGAGATAGCATTTATACAGAGAAATTGATGTACTGTGAGCAAGGTTGGTTGAATTAGTGTTTGCTTTTGTAATGCATAATTTGTTAGTGTTCTTTGGTATTCAAGTTGTTCTTGGGTCATTGATTAGAATTGATAATTGGAACTACTTTTGAATCGTAGAATCACTTTGAATGGTTCCTGTTGTTTTGAGGGCAACAAATCGATTTAGAATAAACTGAAATTGTTGTTCTTGTCACCACTTTATCTTACTTAGTTAAGATGGTTTTCAATTTGAGTATGATCTCAAGGAGTTAAATATAGTGCCGTTTCAAATTTATGGAATTTATATGTAGTTTGAATTTTTTAATTGGGTTGTCAAGGAGTAGATCAAAAATTTTAATCCGGCTGTGCAGGAGTATGGTGCGAGCTAAAGTTGAAATTTTTTTGGCTTAAATGATGGCTCCATGATTGTTCTCTTACAATTATACGTNCCGGCTGTGCAGGAGTATGGTGCGAGCTAAAGTTGAAATTTTTTTGGCTTAAATGATGGCTCCATGATTGTTCTCTTACAATTATACGTGTGTAGTGATTTATGTGTCTCTAATGAGATTTGGATATTGGCTTCAAGATGTTTTAGGCATTTCATCTGTCGAAATGTTTAAGAGGCATTGAAATTTGAAAGCACTTTCTATGTTCTCATACTATCACTTCAAATTTCAAAATTAGGTGTCAGGTATTAATTGTAACTTATATTGATTGACAGGTTGTTCATTTTAGCTTAGATTCATCTACAAAAAATAAACATACAAACACCTTTTTCCCCATTCACTCCCACAATACATCACACAAATTTTTAAACCACATGCAAAACATTTAGTGGAAAGCTCTAAAAATGATCATTTTTCAAAACATTTGCTCTTTCCTCGCTATTTAGCCTAGGCTTTAGTCCATGCTACAGGTTCATTTCATGAAGGAATACATTGAATGTATGAACAAAATTTGTTTCTTATAATTTTCCAATTTTATTTGTGTTATGTTATTGTTTATGTTGAAGTCTATTTTTTTGACAATTGCATGGATGATATATCTTTTATCGACCCCCACTTTTTAAATTTGATTTGCTGGTCTTTATCTTTATCTTTTTTTTGGCTCATTACCCCATTTTACGCAACCTATTAGGATTAAGGACTTCTATTTTCTGCCCATATGTAACGTTTCATTTTTATTCCTACTTGCTACGGTGTTGGTCGCCTTTAGTACATGTCATTTATTCAGTGAATCTATAGAAGGTTTTGGTCCACTAGACTTGCTGTTTCAAACACTCCTCCTGTAATAATGGAGGCTCTTTCACCTATTTCTCTTTTAAGTGTTACATGAGACTTTATTAGTTAGAATTAGTTCCTATTTTTTGACACACGCTCTCAGACTTTATCATATGGGATTGTTTCATTTATTTGATTCACTTTGCCAATACATTACGTCTGAGGAGAATTGTAATTGCCTTTTTTTTATGTGATTCATTTTCATATTCTGGTCATTTGTTGTGTTGTTCTGATTGCAGTACACTTCACTTAACCCCCTGGGTGACAGAGTGTTGGTCAAGATTAAGACTACAGAGGAGAAGACTGGAGGTGGTATCTTACTGCCAACAACAGCACAAACAAAGTCTCAACCCTCAAGGAGGTGAGGTGGTTGCTATTGGAGAAGGTCAAACAATTGGAAAGAACAAGGAGGTCATCAACATAAAGGTAATTGTTTGGGATTAACACATTAAAATCACAAGAGACCTTTGACTCTCTAAGTTTGTGTTCTTCAATGATGTTTTTGACTAGGGCTTCTCAGGCATTTTAGGTGTGTTTAGAATAACTGGGTTTTCAAATATGTTTACAATAATGGTTTTATAAATCTAAATTTCAACTCTTTGTGTTTATTCGGGCCATTTCCAACATAAAGGTAAGAATTTTTTATTTTAGTCATGTTTTTTTCTAAATAAATGTTTATCTCTCTCCCTCCCAACCCTACCCCTTTGCGCAACCCACCCCTTATTGCATTACATAATTTGAACCATCCATTAAATTAACCATTCATATTCAGTGTTTGCATTTTTTTTTGTTTTTTTGATCAATATTCAATTTTTTTAAATTGCACAATGCCTCTAAGAACGGGTTATCATTTCATGTATTTTTTTATGTGTGTTTCATTTGGTGGGTTTTAGTTCTCTAAGTTACACTATGGGTTTGTTGATAGGTGGTAATCGCAAATGTCGTCTCCAAAGTTCAATTGAATGAATTCACAAGTTTTTATCTCCACAGGCCCGTCATGTTCATGCCCCTAGAGTAGCTTTGATTATCATGGAATTGTCTACTCTACAGTTGATAAAAAAATTGTGTTATTTTGGATGTATTATTTAGGTAAATGTATGATATGGTGGATATATTATGGGTAATATAAATACGCTTGTGAATTGTTCCTAAAAGTGCATCGTGCACTTAGGTGTACATAAAACCGCAATGTGTTTGTATTTTATATTGTATATTTTCAAAGTAAACATCAACTCAATTTTCAAACTGCGATGTGCAACTGTGGTTGCGTCTTTCCTTTGGGCACAAGTTGTTGGATATGGATCGTTTGATTTTTGGGGATTGTAATGTTTGTTTTTCAGTTATGTATACAAGTTGACATTTCCATAATCTCTTATTTTAAAAGTAAACTCTGTCCAAATTTTACAAAAATGGCGGGTTATTATTAGATTGATTTAACTTTCTTTAATTAAATGATATAAATACTAACTTGTATCAAATTAACTGTATTTGCGTGAGTTTTTGTTTATTTTCTGTTTAATATGGTGAACTAAACAAACGTTTATAAAGATATGTTTGGCTTTATGTAAAATTGCTTGTTGTTTTAATTGTTTGTTTCATTTTTTATTTCTGTATACATGTTCATATTTTCATGGTCTCCTATTTTCAAAAGAAACCATGTCGAAATTTTGAAAAAATATCGGGTTATTAGTAGATTGATTGATTTACATGACCTAATTTTTTTTTTACTATATTGATTGTTCTTCCTTTAATTAAATGAAATAAAGAATAACTTACATTAAATTAATCGGATTTCTATGGGCTGCAAAGTGCCTTCAATCGGTGGCTATTTGCCTTGATTTTCTCTTTACGTGTCTATTGTGTGAACCGAGTATAGTAAAATGAATCAAACACACATGTGATTGGTTTGCTTTGATGGGTTGCCAAATTTTGATGGGTTCGCAATGGTGATTTTTGGGGGAATTTTGATTGTGAACTCTGATTATTATTATTTATGACTGATTGTGAATTGTGAATTTAAGAAGCTTTGAGTTTTGTAGACAAGTTACGAATTTCTTGGGCTCCTATTATTAGAGCAATCTCTGCTGAAATAGTAATTGCCAAAAAATGTCAACCTATCTATATTAATTTCAATTTCTTTAATTAAATCAATTTTAAGTAATTTTTTTTAAATTAACCGATTGGTTTACATCACATCGTGCCTTTAGGCACAAGTTATCCTTACTATATAATATAAAACAAGACATACTTCAATAAGTTCATTCGACAGTCTCAAATAAACTCATCCAACAGCCACCAACATTCCTCTTAAAANGACTTCAATAAGTTCATTCGATAGTCTCAAATAAACTCATCCAACAGCCACCAACATTCCTCTTAAAACTATTCATATTAATTTTTTTCCCTTTAAATCCATCACTTCTCATTTATGTTGTATCGTACCTTCAAATACGAATTACTCATAGTATAACAAATAAGCAGACGAATTCATACATTATAATAACCACACTACCTTGTTATTTTTTTTAACGGTTCANTACTTCAATAAGTTCATTCGACAGTCTCAAATAAACTCATCCAACAGCCACCAACATTCCTCTTAAAACTATTCATATTAAATTTTTTCCCTTTAAATCCATCACTTCTCATTTATGTTGTATCGTACCTTCAAATACGAATTACTCATAGTATAACAAATAAGTAGACGAATTCATACATTATAATAACCACACTACCTTGTTATTTTTTTTAACGGTTCATTGTAATGTCATTTAATAACTACTTCAATAAGATTCAATTTGTTCCTGTATACGTTTATTATTGAACAATGATAATAATAATCACGCATAGTGTGACCGTTAGACCTAATATTTACTCACGATCTACAGTATGTTAAAGGGGTCTTACTCAACAGTTAGGCAACCACGTGGCAAGTGTTCCTTGAATATGGTCATAAATTGTCGAGCCGGGTAGTTTGCCTACGAGTTGTGAATTCAANATGTGTACGTTTATTATTAAACAATGACAATAATAATCACGCGTAGTGTGACCGTTAGACCTAATATTTACTCGCGATCTACAGTATGTTAAAGGGGTCTTACTCAACAGTTAGGCAACCACGTGGCAAGTGTTCCTTGAATATGGTCATAAATTGTCGAGCCGGGTAGTTTGCCTACGAGTTGTGAATTCAATTCAGATTAGACCCATATAAGAAAAACGGCACACAAACAATACAAATCACAGAGGAGGGAAAAGATTTGGGTGCATTTAAAAATTCACAGCACCAAAACCAAGAGAGCCTGGACGACCGGCAATCGGCAGTTCACCGGCGACCCTCCAACCCAATTAGGTACCTCTCATCTGGGTACTTCAACAATTCCATATATCTGCGTCTAGTTTCTTGGTTTTAGTTTGAAAAAAACTCAAAACAAAGAAATCTCTGCAGATATGCGATTGCTAATCATAATGTGTTGTTGATTTTTATATGAAAAACTTAAAAGAAAGAAATCTTTATAGATGTGCGTGCATGTGCATCTTTATAGATGTGTGTTTGATTCATTTTACTATACTCGATTCACACAACAAACACGTAAAGAGAAAACCAAGACAAATAACCACTGATTGAAGGCACTTTGCAGCCCACATAAATTTGATTAATTTAATGTAGGTTATTCTTTATTTCATTTAATTAAAGTGATGTGAAACCCGCTAAGAATAACGAGAACCAACAATGAAAAGGATCCCAAAATCGTTTTACGATCAGATTTGATGCTAGACCTTGACCCGTTGTTTACGACAAACAAGAACCTTGGTATATAGACCTCAACCTACTATTTGTGAAACAAGAACCTCGGTATAAAGGAAGATGTCACAAAATGGTGTGGAAATCCGTTTGATAAGTTGTTGGTGAACGCCACGGAAAATTCCGATAAGTTCGTTTAGTTCTTCAAAGAACCATAGAGATAATACTCTCACAATTTGCTGAATAATAATCTGATTTTTCATTGATTTGAATGCCTATTTATAGGCTGGTCATTACAAGGATTAGAAAACTTCCTAAAATAGCTATCCTATTTAAGAAATATCTCTTACTTGTTGGTAAAAAATATCTCTTACTTTCCTAGGAAAAAGAAAGACATTCAGCCCTTTAATTGGCTGAACACATACCTAAATAGAAAAAGGAAAGTATTTGGCATACAAGTCTTACAATTAGACCCTAAAAAGAGTGAATAGTGCACAGTTACTGTAGCATGAATAGTGCGGCGCTACAGTAACTACAAAAGCCCTAGTTCATAAGAAATAAAACACATGGGTTAAGCATCCTCAAGCCCACTTATTCTAATAATACTAATCCTTTAAACAAATTGGAGGCATTAACTACAATAGGCCAATTTATACATAGCCTTAGCCCCTATCTAGATTCTTCTAGAACTTGAATCATATTGATGAATCTTTGTTGCCCAAGAGGATCATGGTTAATGGGCCTCCACGAACTTGCTTGATTCCATGCCTCTTGAATCAATCCATTGAGTATCTCCTTAAACTTCCTTGCTCGTGCTCTCGTAACCGGCCCATTTGGAACTTGAACTCAATCTCTTGAAGTTGTGCTATGACTTGCATCATAAAGGAAGAACAATCAATATAGTAAAAAAAATTTTTAGGTCATGTAAATTAATCAATCTACTAATAACCCGATATTTTTTCAAAATTTCGACATGGTTTCTTTTGAAAATAGGAGACCATGAAAATATGAACATGTATACAAAAATAAAAAAATGAATGAAACAATCAAAACAACAAGCAATTTTACATCAAGCCAAACATATCTTTATAAACGTTTGTTTAGTTCACCATATTAAACAGAAAATAAACAAAAACTCACGCAAATACAGTTAATTTGATACAAGTTAGTATTTATATCATTTAATTAAAGAAAGTTAAATCAATCTAATAATAACCCGCGATTTTTGTAAAATTTGGATAGTGTTTACTTTTAAAATAAGAGATTATGGAAATGTCAATTTGTATACATAATTGAAAAAAAAACATTACAATCCCCAAAAATCAAACGATCCATACCCAACAACTTGTGCCCAAAGGTACGACCCAACCACATCTGCACGTCGCAGTTTGAAATTGAGTTGATGTTTACTTTGAAAATGTACAATATAAAATACAAACACATAGCGGTTTTATGTACACCTAAGTGCACGATGCACTTTTATGAATAATTCACAAGCGTATTTAGATTACACATAATATATCCACTATATCATATGTTTACCAAAATAATACATCCAAAATAACACAATTTTTTTATCAACTGTAGAGTAGACAATTCCATGATAATCAAAGCCACTCTGGGGGCATGAACATGACGGGCCTATGGAGATAAAAACTTGTGAATTCATTCAATTGAACTTTGGGGACAACATTTGCGATTACCACCTATCAACAAACTCACAGTGTAACTTAGAGAACTAAAACCCACCAAATGAAACACACATAAAAAAATGCATGAAATGATAACTCGTTCTTAGAGGCACTATGCAATTTAAAAAAATTGAATATTGATCAAAAAAACAAAAAAAATGCAAACACTGAATATGAATGGTTAATTTAATGGATGGTTCAAATTATGTAATGCAATAAGGGGTGGGTTGCGCAAAGGGGTAGGGTTGGGAGGGAGAGAGATAAACATTTATTTAGAAAAAAACATGACTAAAATAAAAAATTCTTATCTTTATGTTGGAAATGGCCTAAATAAACACAAAGAGTTGAAATTTAGATTTATAAAACCATTATTGTAAACATATTTGAAAACCCAGTTGTTCTGAACACACCTAAAATGCCTGAGCAGCCCTAGTCAAAAACATCATTGAAGAACACAAACTTAGAGAGTCAAAGGTCTCTTACAATTTTAATGTGTTAATCCCAAACAATTACCTTTATGTTGATGACCTCCTTGTTCTTTCCAATTGTTTGACCTTCTCCAATAGCAACCACCTCACCTCCTTGAGGGTTGAGACTTTGTTTGTGCTGTTGTTGGCAGTAAGATACCACCTCCAGTCTTCTCCTCTGTAGTCTTAATCTTGACCAACACTCTGTCACCCAGGCGGTTAAGTGAAGTGTACTGCAATCAGAACAACACAACAAATGATCAGAATATGTAAATGAATCACATAAAAATAGGGCAAATACAATTCTCCTCAGACGTAATGTATTGACAANTAGGGGGTTAAGTGAAGTGTACTGCAATCAGAACAACACAACAAATGACCAGAATATGAAAATGAATCACATAAAAAAAGGCAATTACAATTCTCCTCAGACGTAATGTATTGGCAAAGTGAATCAAATAAATGAAACAATCCCATAAGATAAAGTCTGAGAGCGTGTGTCAAAAAATAGGAACTAATTCTAACTAATAAAGTCTCATGTAACACTTAAAAGAGAAATAGGTGAAAGAGCCTCTATAATTACAGGAGGAGTGTTTGAAACAGCAAGTCTAGTGGACCAAAACCTTCTATAGATTCACTGAATAAATGACATGTACTAAAGGCGACCAACATCGTAGCAAGTAGGAATAAAAATGAAACGTTACATATGAGCAGAAAATAGAAGTCCTTAATCCTAATAGGTTGCGTAAAATGGGGTAATGAGCCAAAAAAGAGATAAAGATAAAGACCAGCAAATCAAATTTAAAAAGTGGGGGTCGATAAAAGATATATCATCCATGCAATTGTCAAAAAAATAGACTTCAACATAAACAATAACATAACACAAATAAAATTGGAAAATTATAAGAAACAAATTTTGTTCATACATTCAATGTATTCCTTCATGAAATGAACCTGTAGCAAGGGCTGAAGCCTAGGCTAAATAGCGAGGAAAGAGCAAATGTTTTGAAAAATGATCATTTTTAGAGCTTTCCACTAAATGTTTTGCATGTGGTTTAAAAAATTTGTGTGATGTATTGTGGGAGTGAATGAGGAAAAAGGTGTTTATATTTTTATTTTTTGTAGATGAATTTAAGCTAAAATGAACAACCAATCAATCAATATAAGTTACAATTAACACCTGACACCTAATTTTGAAATTTGGAGTGATAGTATGAGAACATAGAAAGTGCTTTCAAATTTCGATGCCTCTTAAACATTTTGACAGATGAAATGTCTAAAACATCTTGAAGCCAATATCCAGATCTCATTAGAGACACATAAATCACTACACACATATAATTGTAAGAGAACAATCATGGAGCCATCATTTAAGCCAAAAAAATTTCAATTTTAGCTCGCACCATACTCCTGCACAGCCGGATTAAAAATTTTGATCTACTCCTTGACAACCCAATTAAAAAATTCAAACTACATATAAATTCCATAATTTTGAAACGGCACTATATTTAACTCCTTGAGATCACACTCAAATTGAAAACCATCTTAACTAAGTAAGATAAATTGGTTACAAGAACAACAATTTCAGTTTCTTCTAAATCGATTTGTTGCCCTCAAAACAACAGGAACCATTCAAAGTGATTCTATGATTCAAAAGTAGTTCCAATTATCAATGCAAATCAATGTCCCAAGAACAACTTGCATACCAAAGAACACTAACAAATTATGCATTACAAAAGCAAACACTAATTCAACCAACCTTGCTCACAGTACATCAATTTCTCTGTATAAATGCTATCTCCATTGCTCACCTTAAATTGGTGTGACTCAATCTACAGAAACCATAAAAATCATATTACGCACACACAAACTTTATTTCAATGAATTCACAAACAATGCACATATCCCATTACTCAAATTTAATAGTTTGACATTCATGAAATCAGTTTTTTTTTCTCCATCAGAATCTCCTCTTGAATCATCTTTCTTAATTTAATTCTCAAAAGCCCTAATCACGACAAATGTGCACACAGAGGAAAATCACACATGTGCAAACATAGAAAGATCAATTGCATATAGAGCATTTGTAGATGCATAGAACAGACACACAAATACACATTGTATTGCATACAAAGTATTCGTCACATAAAATTGGAAAAATAAGAAGAAACAAATAAATGATATCTAGATTGCTTCAGTGAGTCAAAGGTATTTGATAATGCCGATTTCATTGATGCCTTGATTTCTTTAGATGGTGATGAGATGCTCGAAAAAAATGATATAGTTGTTGTGATAGTAGTGTGGGACTGGGGTGGTGGCAGATCGTGAAGAGAGAAAGGGAGACCTGTGAAAGAGTGGTGACGGAGTTTAGGTCGTTGTGGCCGTAGTGGGCTGTGGTAATGGTAGATCGTTATCGTCAGAGTGGGTTGGCGTGGTGGTAAGGGCAGAGGATTAAGGAGTAGTGGCTATGATAGTGGTGTGGGGCTGTGGTGATGACAGATAGTGGGTAGAGAGAGAAAGAAAGACATCTGACATTGAGTGAAGGGTAGAGAGAAAATTGGATGGGATGGAATTTAAATTTAAAATATTAAGAGATAAAATGTTAATTTTGTACTGTTGGCCGAATGAATTTAAGACCGTACCTATTTTATATTATAAATTTTTATTAGACTGTGACTTCACGTGATAATAATGACGTGGTATCGCTATTACACCCGATACTTTTTCATAGATCATCTCCAACTTTTACATTTTTTAAACTCAAATTTATATTTAAGTAAAAAATAATTTAAAAAACTTCTCTAATACTTTTAAATCTATACCAAATTAAGAAAAACTCAAATTTTTGTTCAAATACTCAAATCATCAATGGTTATATTTTATTTTTTTAAAGATCTAATGGTTATATTCTATCCTACTTTAAATTTAAATTTTGTCCTCATTTAAATTTGGGTTTGTCTTTCTTTAAATTAAATTTCTCCATTTGAGAGGTCTTAGATCAAATCAAAATTTTTATTCTTTTTTTTTTTCCCTCAAATTTTGAATATCCATTAGAGATGGTCGGTTATCCTATACTATGCACAGAATTTATAATATTTTTTCATTCAACATCTAGCCCCACCTCATATTAAATACTAACAATTGCATATGCCTAAATGCACTATGTAGCAGACAAACAAATCGCAAAAAAATGTTTGTGCCTAAATGCATTATATAAAACAAAAAATCGCCAACTAGAAAAACTTGGAAAAATCACCAATTAATATCACCCCACAATTTTTTTTTTTAAAATATAGCCACTAGAGTTTCTTCTAAAAGCATGCCCTTGGATAATTATTTGTAATTTGTCGATCACCACCAACAGCTTTTGCGTGATCCCAACCAATGTCGTGTTGTTTAGGAGTCATTCTACAATATCACAAATTCCAAATAATTAAATAAGTAACATGCAAGTGATTGAAATAGTTTAAATATAAAAAAATGTAATTGTAACATTTGCATCTCTGGAGGAATCAAACCCAAGTGCATTTCTGCCTCCCTAGAGTAATTTAAATATAATTGTATCCCAATTGAATTATTACTTTTATGTTACCTCTAAGACAAATATAAAGATATAACCCAAGTGCATCTCTGCCTCTCTAGAGTAATTTAAATATAATTGTATCCCAATTGAATTATCACTTTTATGTTACCTCTAAGACAAATATAAATATATAAACATATAATGTAAAACAACATGTTAGAGCCTTGGAGGAGTCGAATCAGTGACCTACAATATGACACTTTGCAACTGTACCCAATTGAACTACCACTTTTATGTTATTTTTAAGACAAACATAAATATNGGAGCCTTGAAGGAGTCGAATCAGTGACCTACAATATGACACTTTGCAACTGTACCCAATTGAACTACCACTTTTATGTTATTTTTAAGACAAACATAAATATATAAACACTCAGTTCAAAAAAAAAAAAACAACAGACAGCTCTTAAAGAGTTTTTTATTGCTTTCCCTACCCACTTTACCTCTTCGGTTCAGAGCTCTTCAGACGAAGATTTCACTTCTCACTTCTCAGTCACGACAACAGAAAGAGAAAGAAAGGTGCAGACGGAGAGGCGACCACGGTCCCTCACCGACAAAGACCGAAGAAGATCTTCTTAACAAAAACTCGAAAAAGATCGTCTCAACAAAGAATCGAAGAAGATCGTCATGACAAATAATCGAACAATGCAAGACCAGATGAAGAAGAAGAACAATACAGGTATGTCAAATCATTACTATTCTTGGTTTTTATAAGGGTTTGCTGCTTTAAGATTCATGTGATTTCTGCAATTTTCACATNGTTACTATTCTTGGTTTTTATAAGGGTTTGCTGCTTCAAGATTCATGTGATTTCTGCAATTTTCACATGGGTTTCGAGTCTTTCGACTGATAGTGGGTCTGCTTTATTTCCCATCTCCTTTTTTTTTTTTTTTGGATTTTTGTTCAATTTTCAGAAAAATGATTGAGAGTTTTAAGCTTTTACAGAGGTGTGGGTGACACGGGTGTTGGACTTTTTCGCAGATATGGGGGGATTTTACTCTTTTTCGTAGATATGGGGGGATTTTTTCACTATCGTGTTAGACTCAAAAAGATTCCGATAGGAATCATCCGAGTTGAACCGATTTATCACCGACACGATTGAAAAATGGTCAATCTTGAGATTCGTGTATTATTATCGTATCGTCAATTTGACCCAGCCGATTCCTTGAACCATGCATTCTATGGGCTTGGGACTTTGGTTTGTGAAGAGGCTGATTTATGGTATACTTCTAGATCTTTTTGACAAAGGCATCATAGTGTGTTTCGCTAAATTGTTCTTTTTCCTTAGCTGTTGGATTTTTCTGTTTTTCAGTTGAACGTCAATGTGGTGCAATCAGGGCAATTCGTGATGTGGAGGTTGAACAGTTACAGACTTGGTTGCGTTTGCTCCGCTCGCATTTCACCGAGGAACAGCTGCAGATTCCTGTACTGAAGTTTTTTAAAGAAAACCTTCCAAATCTTGCAGTTTTAAGTAATGGAAAAGATGGACACTATGAGGTCCAATGGAGGGATAAATATGGTATATTCATGGACCAGGCTGATGGAAGAAACATACACTCATCTCTTCTACATCGAATGTCCATGGTTCATCCCGACTGCTCTGCTACACTGCCTTCTTTTAGTGGCTTAGAGTTTTCAAGCAAAGCAGGTACTAGTAAATCTCTTTAGATGCATAAGACATATGACATTCGGATTCCTTTCATCTTATGTGAGTTATTTGATTGGTGGCAGTGAAAACAAGCCTCCTTGGTGCTGAGAACCCACAGATCGGGGATTTTGTATGTCTTTTTTGAGATTCTTGGAACATTTTAAGGGTTTCTAGTGTGCTTTTTCCTTTACCTGCTTATTTTCTATCCCTTGCCAGGGCACTCCCCCCATTTGTCTTCTTCTTGTAAAGGATCTGTTTCATATCAAAGTATAATGCTTATGAAATTTCATTTAATTGATGATAGAACACTGGTTAATAACGTTTCTGTGTCCTATATACATGAACCTACTCAAAATATACTTTATTGTGCAAGATGTTGTTTGTTCATTTCTCATCTCTCATTTAAAAATTTCTTTTGTAGGCTTTGGAAGAGCCATCCAATTCTCTGATGTGTGGGTTGCAAAATGCTTTCCAAACACCTGGGGTATGTATCTCCTTGATATGCTTTGCTTAGCTGTTTATTGTATTTCAAGAATCCTTTAGTTTCTATATTTTGAATCTTAAAATCAAAATTCATGTTTCGTTGCTGAAGCTAATAGTGGAAATCAAAGTCTTGATGTCTCTAGTGAGCTTCAAACTTCACTTTCGTCGATCCAAAATGAAGACCTGGAAAAATTATCCAATGGGCATGTAATATGTAAAAATATTCTGCCATCTTGTCATGACATGTTGCGTGCCCTTTTCTATTGTCATAGTTTTTGAAATCGGGCATGCAGTATTTTCAACATTGAGCTTTCTTCCGTCACTTCTGTAAAATCAAAATGGCTATCACTTCATCAGAGAATCTCATGGGGAAAAGGATCACGAAAAGAAGTTAGGGACAGTAGTAAGATGCAGAATATTCCCCTTGGAAATGCTTGTAAATTGATCTCTCCAATCTTCAGAGTTCTAGAAATTGACACACAAAATATTACGTAATAGAGAGTAATGAAAGCTGTGGCATTATAAGTTCCTTTGTAAGATGTCCGAATGATTGTTCTGTGTAGCTAAACGAAAACCTGGATGGCTGTCATGTTTGTTTTTATGGTATTTAAGATGCCTGTAGTAACTTGGTGGCTGAAATTCTAGTTGCAGGCGAATAGTCAGAGGTTATCTGTTGGGGTAACACCCAAAACTTTAAGGCTTCCAAAGCATGGTGAGATGCTTCTGTCTGTTCGTGGCTCACCCCTAGGCGTATTTAAAGAAGAC
The DNA here is from genome assembly GCA_963454935.2 of Ilex paraguariensis. Classification (NCBI taxonomy): domain Eukaryota; kingdom Viridiplantae; phylum Streptophyta; class Magnoliopsida; order Aquifoliales; family Aquifoliaceae; genus Ilex; species Ilex paraguariensis. Next base: position 187,014 of record CAUOFW020005891.1, read on the forward strand.
AACATGGAAGCTTGGTATGCTTCTCTATTAAATTCTGCATTACATCCATGTCCAATTCTGTATTATATCCATGTCACAGCGTAATGGGTAGGTATTCTTCTCCAATAATGAAAATGGTTTAGATTTTGTGATACATATCTATGGTAATACAGGAGATAAAGCAGTAAAGGTAGAAAAAACTAACTTTGAATGAAATAGTGAAAAAGATATAGTAGGTTACGGTTTAACAGTAAGTATAACTCTTGATGGAGCACAATGGAGGATTAAATTCATGTAGCAAACCTCAAATAGTTGGTATAAGTGCTTTGTTAAGATGAGTTGAGTATATTATTTTTCCCTCCGTTTTATGTGTGTGTGTTTTTTTTGGATAAGGAACATAATTTTTGTATTAATAATAGAGCAATGCTATTGGAACATGATTTGGGGCCTTAATGATTATGGCCATTAGATTGTCAATAGGTCTCAGCATTAAATGCACTCCATTATCAATCTAATGGTCACAATGCATTAAGTCCCCAAGTTATCTCATTAAATTATGTCCCAATAACATTAGTGTTAATAAAAAAGAGGTTAAGAGATCCAACTAAGAGCAATACATTAAAAAACAATGTATAAAAAAGATCTTATGAATTACATGAAACTCTCCATCCTGAATAAAATAGCAAAAAACAGAATTCTTTTGAAATCCTTTAAATTCGAAATCCAAAAAGATGCTAAGAAATGAATACGGTTTCACATTCCATGCACGCACTTGCACCAATCTTTAAAATTCTTACATTCTGTTCTTTCCAAATAACCCAGAACTTAGCCATTATAGCACAATTTTAAAGAGTAACACCTTTATCAAATCTTACCAAATCTTTCATATCTTGGACAAACACAGAATGTGCACAAATATGTTTCGATGAGTGTGAACAAAATGCTTGCTAAATAGTGTACTAGAGAGGATGATGCATCTTTAATTCTGATATACTGCGTCTTACTTTTGTTTTGTCATGTTTACTCCTAATGCAGAATCAGAAGAGGATTAAGTGGCTACCAGTTGCTCAACTAAGTTGCAGTGGTCAAAGAAATTGTTGTATTGCCAATTTGAGACTGGTCTGTATGTTCTTCTGTCACTGTATCCAAAGCTTGTCCTGCAGATTGCTGAATCTCTAGGTCTTTACTTATACAGCTAGCATGCCATGACATTGATTCTCTACATTTTGTTTGCCATTGAGATGCCTATCTACATCTTATTCTTGGAATCCATCGTGAGATGTTCACAATTTTGAAAAATGATATGAGGGTTCATATTAGATATCCTTATGGCGTATGAGATGTTCACAATTTTGTAAATTAATAAAGGAGTTCATATTATAAGTGTTGGGCTACCAATCACGAAGTTGTGGATTCTAACCAAATGCTAAGTGTTAGGTCTATATTAACAGGACCAAGGAACTCTTCTTTTCACTTTGGTTGTTATTTTTTGTTCAATAATACTATTTAGACTCAATTTACTAGCATAATTTGTTGATTCAAATGGGAGAAGCTAGACGTCTAGTCCCCAGATATCTACTGCACTTCTGTCAAATATCTACGGGATGAACATCTCGGGATTGGTTCATGCGTTCGGGTCTCAACTGATCACCCACATGTTTGCGAGAACTCAGGATTTTCAGGGAGTATGAAAGCCATCAACAACGTAGTCTTCCATGGCCTCATGAGGGATTAGTAACCTGAATGCCTCCTTGACAACCATATTGATGAGGCATTTCCAGAAGGGTCTTAAATCAGTGACACGTGTTCTCGGCCCGGAGGCTCCCTGCGTAAAACTTAGCTCTAACATGACCCTTGGCTCCAAGATGTGTCCCCTCGATCTCGACGGTACTCCACTTGACCTCACATGTGCCTCTGCTCCTACATATGTTCCTCAGCTTCAAGATGTGTCCCCTTGACCCTGAGGGTGTTCCCTTCGATCTCGCTATAGATCCTCGACTTTTGAGGAGACTAATGACTAACAACTAAGCAGTCTAAGTTAGAGTAAGGACTGTGAGGATACTCTGCATAAAGTAGTCAGAATGACAAATTGACTTGGACGCTCAACCAGAGAGAATCAGACACGTGGCGTAAGGTATAGGGTAAGAGGTAAAAAGATGGGACTACCCCTGTTGATATGCAGCTAATAGAGACGGGCATTTAATGCATCATTAGTTGATAAGACATCTAGCATGGCTTGATAATCCAAGAAGTAAAAGCATTAAATACTTTGGGATCCGAGCATTCAATGCCTCAACATTGAAGAAAGAGCATTGAATGTTCAACAGTGCGAAGCAATTAAGATGGAGACATTTCTTATAAAAAGTATGGGGCGCACTATCCCATCTCTGAAGGCTACCTACCGCCTAGACTACCGGCAATGATGAATTTTGGAAGGTATAAATAGTCTATAAGAACACATTGTAAAGGTATGCGAATTGATCTCTTAAGAACCCCAAATAGTGCTTTCTTCTTTCTCTCTCTCAAAAAATTGACTTGATCGTCAGAGGGGATACGCTAGAAAACACTCCGGTGCCCTTCTAACTCATTTTTTGTGTTTCAGGAGGCCCTCACGAGCCATCAGGATCGGTTCGACAGCACCAGAAGCAATTCATCACCAGTCCTTAGGCACCCTTTGACCCTCTCAATCTATTTCCTTGTTCCCGGATCCACCATTCTAACGGGTCGAACCTCACCATGGGAGAGATCTATTCTCATTTCAACTATTGTGCAGAAATTTCCCTGTATAATTTGGTGTTGCCTGTGGGAAACGACTAGGTTTTTCAAAGAAGAGTGACCATGGTGGATACTCGACCAAAGGGGAAGGGTCCTTAACAAAGAGATAGCAGTTTACCAGTCCCTACTTGTTCGAAAACGAGGAACTAAATCGAAAGTGCCAACAAAGAACTCACCATTTATACGAAGGAACATACCCACCAAACTAGTATGGGTATCAAGTCTGGAGGATCCGCCCCACTATCCCGTCAACTGGTTGAGGTCATCGAAGAAAAGTTTCGGGACTGATTACGATAGTTGGAGGAGGACAACGTGAATGTCCTCAACGGCCTCGATGAGTTTGCAGCCTCTGGCAGAGGATCACAAAATTCTCTCCGATCCCGGGAGTCTTCCATCAGGGAGGTAGAGCCTGAGGATTTGAGAAATTGCTTAAGCAACAGAGCGGGAAGCTCCAAGGCTCCAAAGGGCTCGAGGGCCAAGGGATAGCTCCCGGAGGTTCCGGTTAAACGGGCTAGGCCGTTGGCTTAGGATGACCTCCGCTAGGGACTGTCTAGGTGAGGGGGCATGGAGGAGTTCGAGGGGTCGACTCTCTCTGTCAGGCATGAGATGAGGGATCATGCCATCCAGCGCCAAACACACAAAAAGACACTCCTCGAGCAAGGGGACGATCTCAGAGTTCGATTGGATTCCAGGAGAAGGGATAAAGCCCTACAGGAGGATGATACTGATGATGAATCCATCCAGTCGCCTTTTATTAGGAGTATTATAGAGATGGAGATACCAAAGAAGTTCACGGTGCCCAGGTTTAAAACTTATGACAGACGATCTGACCCCAAAGCTCACATTAGACAATACAAGCAGATGATGTCTCTATATCACTCAGACCATCGGCTTTTATACTGAGTGTTTTCAATAAGCCTGGGGGACTCTGCCATAAAATGATTTGAGTCATTTCCACCCAACAGTATAGGATCATGGAGGGAGTTGACAAGACAATTCTCCACCTGGTTCATCAAAGGGAGTAGACAACCCAAGGAAGTGGGGGCCCTACTAACACTAAGGCGGAAGGAAGGGGAATCCGTTCATCAATACGTCGCTCGCTACTGGGAGGAGTTAAACGAGGTGGAAGGATGCTCTGAAGTCACGGCGACCGCCTCTTTCAGGATTGGCCTCTCTCGAGACACCGATCTTTATCGATCCTTAACCAAAAAAATGCTGGCCGATATGGGAGAGCTGATGGCCCGGATAGACAAGTATTCCCGTATCAAGGACGAGGTAATGGGGGGTAAAGGGAAGATGGTCGCCCTAAGGAACAAGGAAAATGAGAGCAAGGGCGCCCCCTCTCGGAAAGGGTTAGTGCCCCCAACAGAAAATTCCTTTAAAAGGGTCCACACCATGTTCAAGGAACCCATTTACAAGTTGCTTCATAAGATCAAGAAGGAATTCTTCTTTAAATAGCCGCCCAAGATGCAAGGTGATCCTTTCACACGGAATCAGAAAGTGAAATGCTCGTACCATCAGGACTTTGGGTACCTCACTAAAGATTGTAGGGTCTACAAGTCTTTCTTGGATAGGTTGGTGCAGGAAGGGCATTTGAAGGAATACATCGAGAAACCAACCCCTGGGGAGGCCCACGACACCAATAATCAAACTGTCGTCCGAGGCAATGTAATAGACGTCATCCATGTCTGTCCGCTGGAGCGTCCAATGTCCAAAACACCTGATCTAAAGAGAATAGTTTTCATAAGAAAAGTAGACAAGACTGAAGGGAGCTAGCTAAGCAAGAGGTCCTGAATTAACAAAGGTGACATCACTTTCTCTGACACCAACCTAGTAGGAGTGGTCCTCCCTCACGAGGATGCCTTGATCCTAACTTTGAGAATTGGCAACTTTGATGTCAAAAGGGTCTTGGTCGACTCCGGGAGCTCCTCTGAAGTGATGTACTTTGAAGTCTTAAAGTGCATGAAACTTGGCACCCAGGACCTTGCCAAGGTTAATACACCCCTCATGGGATTCAATGGCTCTTATGCCCTGCCCTTGGAAACAATCACACTCCTAGTCACCACAGGGTCCATCACGACCAACACAGAGTTTGTGGTGATTGATTCTGACTCACCTTACAACATTATCAAGGGGCGGGCTTAGCTGCATTCTCTTGGAGTTGTGCATTCAACTTATCACCAAAAATTGAAGTTCCCCACCCCGGAGGGAGTAAGAGAAATCTGTGGGGATCAAGCGTCTGCCAAAAATTGTTTCTATTCTGCCGTAAGGGCAGGGGTCACCTCCAAAGAGAAAGAGCGAGCCCCAGAAGAGATCTTGAACAAATGGCAATTACAGTCTGGGCGTCTAGGAATAGACAACCCCCGAACGGATCTGACCGACCGCTCAGTAAAGGACCTCCGCAAGGTACTACTAGTGGACGGAGAAGAGGAAAAATACTTCCTGATTGGCTCTCGGTCGACCAGGAGGAGATGACCAACTTTTTAAGGCGGAATGCAGATGTGTTTGCCTGGAGCGCGATGGAAATGAAGGGCGTAAGCCCCGAAATGATAACTCACAGACTTCATGTCGATCCCACTCACAAACCAGTAAAGCAGAAACCACGGCACACGACACCACACCACGCCCAAGCAGTAAACGAGGAGATGGATAAGCTCCTAGAAGTCTACACTATCTGGGAGGTCCAATTCCCATAATGGTTGTCAAATACTGTCTGTGCAAAAACAAAGGAGGGAAAGTTGCGCGTTTGCTTGGACTTCATTGATTTGAACAATACATGTCCCAAGGACGACTTCCCTTTTCCCAAGGTGTACCAACTGGTGGACGCCATGACAGGACACCAGCGGATGGCCTTCCTAGATGCCAGGGCGGGCTATTATCAGATCCCTCTCCATTTGTCAGACTAGAAGAAGACTACCTTCATCACTACAAGGGGAGTTTATTGTTACAAGGTCATGCCTTTTGGCTTAAAAAACACGAGAGCCATCTATCAAAGGCTTATGAACCGGATGTTCAAACGACAACTGAGAAACACCATGGAGGTCTATATTGATGACATGTTGGTCAAAAGCAAGAGAAGCGAAGATCACTTAACGAATTTGGAAGAAACTTTCTCGACCCTTCGGGAATATGAGTTAAAGTTAAATGCCACAAAATGTGTCTTCGAAGTTGGGTCCAAAAAATTCCTCGGGTACTTGGTGAGTCAGTGAGGAGTCGGAAGCTAACCCAGAACAGTTACAAGCCATCGTGGACGTACGCAGTCCTCGAATGGTCCAAGAGGTCCAGAGACTCACGGGGATGTTAGCAGCACTAAACCATTTTATCTCTTGTTCGTCGGACAAATGTAAACCCTTTTTTGGGGCTATTAGGAGGGCCGGGAAGGATACTTAGGGACAAGAATGTGAAGACACCCTTGGAGGGATCAAAGAATACCTCAAGGTCCTCCCTACTCTATCTATGCCGACCAGAGGAGAAATGTTATTTCTATACTTAGCCGTCTCGGAGTTTGCAGTAAGTGGAGTGCTGGTCTACGAGCTTGGACGAGAGCAAGGGCCGATGTACTATGTTAGCAAGGCCTTGTTAGACGCAGAGACAAGGTACCTACCCCTAAAAAAATTGGCACTAGCATTAGTCAAAGCCGCAAGAAAGTTAAGGTGCTACTTCCAAGCGCACCCTGTCACTGCACTAACGGATCAACCTTTGAAGACAATCCTGAGGAAGACAGATCTCTCGGGAAGAATCGCTAAATGGGCAGTGGAGATGAGAGAACATGATTTCCATTTCAAACCACAAACAACCATAAAAGGACAAGTGTTGGCAAATTTCATAGCAGAGTTCGCTAGGGAGACCCCCTCCAGGTAGGTTCTTCACTCCTCCATGGGGGGACCTCGGCCGGAGGACAAGGATCCTGGAGCCTTTGTGTGGACGGATCTTCTAACAGCAGGGACTCCGAAACCGGGGTACTGCTAGTTTTCCAGAACGGAGTGGTCACAGAACAAGCTGTTCGGCTAGGATTCAAAGTATCCAATAATGAGGCGGAGTACGAAACCCTCATTTCTGGGCTCAAGCTCGCTGGTGCAGTAGGCGCGACAGACTTGACTGTCCACTGTGACTTGATGTTAGTAGTCAACCAAGTCAATGGAGAATTCGAGACAAGGGATCCTAGAATGAGGGCTTACTATCACAAGGCAATGACTTTGCTCCATAAGTTCAAGATAGTCGAAGTTAAGCAAGTTCCTCGGGATAAGAATTCGCACGCCGATGCCTTGACTTGTTTGGCCTCAGCATTGGATTTCACCATGACGCGAAGGATTACTATGGAGTACCTTCCCAACTCCAGCATAGATGAAGCCTCCAAGGTGGCTATTGTCTAACAAAAGGAAGACCCCCCCAGCTAGACTGGCCCACTCCTTAGGTTCCTCCTATCCGGGGAGCTACCTGAATCCCCCAAGGAAGCCAGGAAGGTGAAACTAAAAGCCCCGAGGTTTTGGGTCTCCCCGGATCAAAAGCTATATCGAAGGTTGTTCTTCGGACCTTATCTGCTATGTGCCCAAGAAGACAAAATTGAACCCCTTCTGTACGAGATACATGAAGGAATATGTGGAGGGCACTCGGGTGGATGATCCATGACCTACCAAATCATGTCCCAAGGATACTGGTGGCCGCAAATGCAAAGGGATGCGTAGGCATATATTAGGAAATGTGACCAATGTCAAAGGTTCGCACCAGTCATCAGGCAGCCGGCAGGAGACTTGCATCCACTAATTAGTCCTTGGCCATTTGCTCAATGGGGATTGGATCTAGTTGGGCCTCTTCTAAGAGCTCCTGGAGACAAGAGGTTCTTGATAGTAGGGACTGATTATTTTACTAAGTGGATGGAGGTTGAGCCCCTAACCCATATTCGCGATATAGATACCAAAAAGTTTGTGTGGAAGAACATAGTGACAAGATTTGGGGTCCCTTGTGCACTTGTATCAGATAACGGAACCCAATTCAACAGCGGACTTTTCAAGTCTTTTTGTGAACATCTTGGGATCAAGAATTATTATTCCACCCCTGCTTATCCTCAAGCCAACGGGGCAAGCAGAGTCCTCCAACAAGATTATCATCAATGGAATCAATAGAAGGTTGGAAAAGGCCAAGGGGAAGTGGGTGGACGAGCTCCTGAACATCTTTTGGACATATAGGACCACTCATCGAAACTCTATAGGAGAAATGCCTTATGCCCTCGCATACGAGGTGGAGGCAGTGATCCCTTTAGAAAAAGGCCTCCCTACCATAGGAACACAAGCTTTCAACCTTGGAGACAATGATCATCAACTCAGCTTGGACTTGGACCTGCAGGAGGAAAGAAGGAAAGTGGCCGCCTTAAGGTTGGCCAAGTACCAGGAGAGGGTATCCAAACTCTACAACAGGAGGGTAAGGCCCCGAGAATTTCAAGTGGAAGATCTAGTGCATAGAAGGGTGGTAGCGAATACCCGGGATCCAGCAGACAGAAAAATGGGCCCAAACTGGGAAGGACCCTACAAGGTCACGACAGCAGGAGGCTCCGGGTCCTATCGACTGGAAGACATGGCAGGAAATGCTGTGATACGACCGTGGAATATAATGAACTTAAAAAGATATTATTTATGTTGAATAAAATCTCTTTATTGTGCAAGTATTTTTAGTACGAGTTCTCTTGGAAAGGGCAAGGCCTTGGAAGTAGAGTCCAAGACTCCTGCTTTTGAATAGTGAAGATGGTGTTAGGAAATTCACACAAAATTCCTAAACCTGTGAGAAACAATAATAGAGAAAACACACGTCAAAGAAAAAACAATCACACGCACAAGACAGTATTTATGTAATTCGACAATTTGCCTACATCCATGAAACTTCAGGGATTTCACTATTATTGAGAAGGGATGCAGAATGGTCGTACAAAGTCAATCAACCCTAATCACCCAAAAGAAATAGGTTTTATATGTCTTGCACCGGGCTACAAACAAACAGGGATACAGATCGGCCCAAGCCTTCACTCTATGGACTAAGTCTCAGAAAATTTCAAATTAAAAATCACAGAACATTATTTCAGGTCGGGTCAATCTGGATCAGCATAAAACTAGACTCCACAAAAAACCCAACAAATCTCCCACTTGGAGACTAATTCAATCGCCAACATCAATTGCAATTCTCCCAAGAATAGTCCCTCATCCCTACAACTCATCTTTATGTCCTCAAGCTAGAAGGCCAACTAAAGCTGCACACAGCTTCAGCTTCTCAATAGTGACACACTTAGTCAACATGTCTATCGGGTTCTTAGTTCCACAGATATTCTCAAGTATCAATTGACCATCATTAAGCAAAGATCGTAAGAAATGATACCTGATCTGAATGTGCTTCATCCTGGAATGAAATACCGGATTCTTGGCGAGGAATATGACACTCTAACTATCACTGTAAAGAGTACCCTTCTGTTTCTTTTTACCCAGTGCCTCCAATAAACTTTGTAACCAAATCATCTCCTTTGAAGCCTCTAACACTGTAACATACTTGGCCTCTGTAGTAGAAAGGGATACTGTATTCTACAAGTTAGAACCCCAAGACATGGCAGTACCACCCAAGGTGTAAACAAAATCGGTGGTGATCTTCCTACTATTAGTGTCTCCAGCCAAGTCGGCATCAACAAAATCCTGTAACTCCAAACTATCTCTGGTGTAACACAAGCATGCTTCTGAGGAACCTTTCAGGTACCTCAGAATCCACTTCACAGCCTCCTAATGTTGTCTTCCTAGGTTGCTCATGTATCTACTCACAACTCCCATTGCATGGGCAATATTCAGTCTTGTGCAAACCATAGCATACATAAGTGAACCAGTAGCTGAAGCGTAAGGAACCTTACCCATGTAGTTATGTTCATTCTCTATCTTGGGTGACTGATCTTTGTTGAGTCTGAAGTGACTACCCAAGGGTGTACTCACTGGTTTAGCTTCATTCATGTTGAACTTGCTAAGAATTTTCTTCACATACTCTGATTGTGAAAGCTTCAATGTGCCATTAGTTTTGTCTCTAATGATTCTCATACCACGGATTTGTTTTATAGCTCCCAAATCCTTCATTGAAAACTGTTTTGACAATTGGTTCTTTAGATTATTAATCTCCTCAACGCTAGACCCTACAATAAGCATATCATCCATATATAACAGTAAAATGATGTAAGAATTGTCAAAGAACTTAACATAACAACAATGATCAGTTTTACATCTCTTGAACNCTGTTTTGACAATTGGTTCTTTAGATTATTAATCTCCTCAACGCTAGACCCTGCAATAAGCATATCATCCATATATAACAGTAAAATGATGTAAGAATTGTCAAAGAACTTAACATAACAACAATGATCAGTTTTACATCTCTTGAACCCNTAGGTTTTATATGTCTTGCACCGGGCTACAAACAAACAGGGATACAGATCGGCCCAAGCCTTCACTCTATGGACTAAGTCTCAGAAAATTTCAAATTAAAAATCACAGAACATTATTTCAGGTCGGGTCAATCTGGATCAGCATAAAACTAGACTCCACAAAAAACCCAACAAATCTCCCACTTNTTATGCATAAAATTGTCAAATTTCTTATACCATTGTCTTGGAGCTTGTTTTAGGCCATACAAACTCTTTCTCAGTTTGCATACTAGATTCTCTTGTCCCTAAACAATGAACCCTTCTGGCTAAATCATGTAAATGTCTTCCTCCAAGTCACCATGAAGGAATGTCGTCTTCACATCNCTATGCATAAAATTGTCAAATTTCTTATACCATTGTCTTGGAGCTTGTTTTAGGTCATACAAACTCTTTCTCAGTTTGCAGACTAGATTCTCTTGTCCCTAAACAATGAACCCTTCTGACTAAATCATGTAAATGTCTTCCTCCAAGTCACCATGAAGGAATGTCGTCTTCACATCTAACTGCTAAAGATGTAGGTTTTCTGCAGCCATCATTCCCAATACCAGTCTAATTGTTGTCATCTTCACAACTGGAGAAAATATTTTTGAGAAGTCAATGCCCTTTTTCTGCTGGAACACTTTGACAACTAATCTGACTTTATACCTCTTGCTACCATCATGCTCATTCTTAATTCTGTANCCATTCCCAATACCAGTCTAATTGTTGTCATCTCCACAACTGGAGAAAATATTTTTGAGAAGTCAATGCCCTTTTTCTGCTGGAACCCTTTGACAACTAATCTGACTTTATACCTCTTGCTACCATCATGCTCATTCTTAATTCTGTATACCCACTTGTTGTGCAAAGCCTTCTTCCCTATTGGCAATTCAGTCAGTTCCCATGTCTGATTCCCCAACAAGGACTCCATCTCATCCTTCATGGCTAACTCCCACTTACTTGAATTTTCATCCTACAAAGCTTCATCATAACACTCTGGCTCACCACCATCAGTCAACATGAGGTAATTTAGAGTGGGTGAATAACGCTGTGGAGGTTTAATGATCCGGGAAGATCTACGAACATCAGCTGCAAGTGTACTCTAATCTACCTGTGNGGAGGTTTAATGATCCGGGAAGATCTACGAACATCAGCTGCAAGTGTACTCTAATCTACCTGTGATTCTACATTCTCTTTATCTTCTTCACCCTTTTTCTGGATAGTACTTTCAGTCAATTCATCTAAGTTGACAAACTCAAATTTCTTCTGATCTATCTNCCTTGTACATAACCTATTCATTAAATATCGCATTTCTACTTCTGATGATTTTCCTATTCTGTGCATCCCAAAAACGATAGCCAAATTTCTCATCACCATAACCAATGAAAAAACATATTCTAGACTTTGCATCAAGTTTAGTACGAGCATCAG
>CAUOFW020005891.1:198683-218234 GCA_963454935.2 Ilex paraguariensis
CCAAAAACGATAGCCAAATTTCTCATCACCATAACCAATGAAAAAACATATTCTAGACTTTGCATCAAGTTTAGTACGAGCATCAGAATCAATATGAACATATGAAACACAACCAAAAACTTTTAAATGGGAAAACTTTACTTCTTTACCACTCCATACCTCTTCAGAAAGTCTGAACTCCATGGGACCTAAAGGTCCTCAGTTTATCAGGTAAGTTGCAGTACTAACAGCATCAGCCCAAAAAGTCTTTAGTAGTCCAGCATACAACCTCATACTCCTAGCACGCTCATTGAGAGTTCTATTCATGTGCTCAGCCACACCATTTTGTTGTGGTGTCCCAGGAATGGTTTTCTCCATCCTAATTCCATGTGCAACACAATACTCACTGAACCCTCCATCTATATACTCTCTTCCATTGTCTGACCTCAAATATTTTACTTTCAAACANATTGAGAGTTCTATTCATGTGCTCAGCCACACCATTTTGCTGTGGTGTCCCAGGAATGGTTTTCTCCATCCTAATTCCATGTGCAACACAATACTCACTGAACCCTCCATCTATATACTCTCTTCCATTGTCTGACCTCAAATATTTTACTTTCAAACATGTTTCTTTCTCAACCATAGCCTTCCACTTCTTAAAAGTATAAAATACATCAGATTTATTTTTCAAAAAATAAACTCATACCTTTCTGCTTGAGTCATCAATGAAAGTGATGTAATACCTTGAACCCCCAAGGGATGCAACTGGAGAAGGCCCCCACAAATCCGTGTGCACTAACTCCAATTTTTCAGCCTTTGGTGTTCTACCAGTTTTCAAGAAGCTCACCTTTTTCTGCTTTCCTAAGATGCAGCTTTCACACATGTCAAAATCAACAGACTTTAATTCTGGTAGTTTCCCCTTTGACAGCAGCATCTTCATCCCTTTCTCACTCATGTGACCAAGTCTGCGGTGCCATAAGCTTGTATCAGTACTTGCTTCAGCGACTGCAATTGTGTTTCTTGGACTTGAGGTCATATATAGAGTACCAGTCTTCTTTCCACGAGCCAATACTCTGGCTCCCTTTGTGATCTTCCAAGTACCACCAACAAACAGTATAGCATGCCCTTCATCATCAAGTTGCCCAACAGAAATCAGATTCCTCCTCAGGTCAGGAATATGTCAAACCTTCTCCAGTAACCAAACAGACCCATTGGACAATGATATTCGGATGTTTCCCATACCCATAACATCCAAGGCTGTACCATTAGCCAAATACACCTTACCAAAATCACCTGCAACATAGTTCTGCATGATTTCTTGGTGTGGAGTAGTATGAAACGAAGCTCCTGAGTCCAAAACCCAATCATCAAGTGGACTGTCTACTGCAAGAAGTAATGCATCCTGTACCTCTTCCGTTACAGCATTAGCAGAATCATCTTCATTCTTCTTCTTAAGACTTTTGCATTGCCTCTTAAAGTGACCCATTTTTCCACAAATCCAGCATTTTGCTTGTTGTTCTGATCTAGATTTACTTCTGTTTCGATTAGAGTTTCTGGAATTTGATCTGCCCCAATTTGAATTTTTGTCATTACCTCTGCCTCTTGTCTTAAGGTTTAGTGCAGAATCAGATCCTGAGGTTTCACCTGCATCTTTTCTGCGAATCTCCTCGGGCAGAATTAAATCTCATATGTCATTGTACTTCAATTTTTCTTTTCCTGTAGAATTGCTTACTGCCATCCTCATTGCCTCCCAACTGTTTGGCAGGGAAGCTAAAACGATCAGTGCACAAATCTCATCATCAAAATCAATTTCTACAGACGACAATTGATTTTTGATAGTGTTAAACTCGTTCAGATGTTGTGCTACTAATGTGTTCTCTGCCATCTTCAAATTGAACAATTTCTTCATCAGATGCACCTTGTTGTTTGCAGACGGATTTTCATACATACCAAACAAAGCCTTCATTAAATCTGTTGTCGTCTTCTCCTTTACAACATTGTGCGCAACAGACCTAGACAGAGTTAACCTAATAACTCACAGTACTTGTCTATCAAGAAGAGTCCAATCTTCATCCTTCATATTCACAGGTTTTTCCCCTAGAAGCGGTAGATTCAACTTCTTCCCATAAAGATAATCTTCGATTTGCATCCTCCAAAATCCAAAGTCTGTGCCATCGAACTTTTCTATTCCAGACACCTTTCCTGCTTCCTCTGTCATTGTTCCCACTCAACCCTAAACCAGGCTCTGATACCAATTGTTAGGAAATTCACATAAAATTCCCAAACCTATGAGAAACAACAATAGAGAAAACACACGCCAAAAAAAACAATCACACACACAAGACAATATTTACGTGGTTCAATAATTTGCCTACGTCCACGAAACTGCAGAGGTTTTACTATTCTCAAGAACGATTACAGAGAGGGCGACGACCATACAAAATTAGTAAACCCTAATCACCCAAAAGAAACAGATTTTATATGGCTTGAATCGGGCTACAAACAAATCGGCCCAAGCCTTTGCTCCATGGACTAAGCCTCCAAAAATTTTCCATTAAAAACCACGCAACATTTTTTGGGTCGGGTCATCATCCGGATCAACATAAAAAACTAGATTCCATAAAAAACCAACAGTCTCATTTTTTTCAAATAACATATATAAATTTTTAAAGAAAACAAGGACATTTGAAACAGATCTCAAGTTTAAATGACAAAAATAATTTAATGAATAAAAGAACTCAATATACAATTAATAATCCATTTCACCATAAACCGTTTCTCACAAATTCTTGCGGAATCTCACACTTTCCAAGATTATTGTAGAAACAATTTCTGGTAGAATAAACAATACTCATAACTTGAATATTTCACAACAATATATACATGTATCTCAACCATGATGTAAGGCATCCACATGAATCAACGCATTGAGTAACATCTAGCCCACATACACACACCCAAATCTTTTCAAAGATATCCAACCTTTAGGAAGGGTGTATACCATATCAATGGTAGTGACGTATCCAACCCAAGGATTAGTATACTATCCCTCCGCCTCGATACTCGTGAGCAATAGCGGTTTAGTCTTATNTCAAAGATATCCAACCTTTAGGAAGGGTGTATACCATATCAATGGTAGTGACGTATCCAACCCAAGGATTAGTATACTATCCCTCCGCCTCGATACTCGTGAGCAATAGCGGTTTAGTCTTATCAATGCACTAATCCCACTACGAGTGGTAGAAAAAGTTCAAACGCACACGGAGTATGAATAACGTTTACCCACTCTACGATATCTCATTAAAGGCCACCCATGGTCCTCCCACACTCATGAGAGATACAATACCCAACTCAATTTCTCAATTTACAAGCATATCTCAAAAATTCCCAAATTTATCATGTGACAATTCCAAAACCAAGTAAGAAAAATACAAGAGATCACAAACAACATAATTTTATTACTCAACACAAAGCACTATCGTTTCGAAAATCAATAATAAAGGAAAAATTTAAGAAGAAAATTCATCACCCTCCAAAAAAATTAGGGTTTTAAAGCAAGAAAAGAGATTGCATGGGTATTCAACCCTAACTTTGTTCAAAACATGTAATCTTTGCAAGAAGATCAAGAAAAAATAATTTCATAACAAATATATAAGATTTAGAGTCAAAGAATACATATATATTAGCCCTAGCATCAATGGACAAGAATGGAAGAAAACTCCTACCTTGTTTTGTAGTTTGGGTAAAAAGGTAGAAGATTTGATTTTTCCCACTTGAATCAACAGTTGAATCTTTTATGTTTTCCCTTCTTTCTTCCTCTCTAAGGCTTCCTAGGGTTAAAAAGGTTGAAATGGGGCTAAAGGCGGCGTCATTATGTATTTATAAGGTGGAGAGGGGACCCCAAATCGCGNTTTTCCCACTTGAATCAACAGTTGAATCTCTTATGTTTTCCCTTCTTTCTTCCTCTCTAAGGTTTCCTAGGGTTAAAAAGGTTGAAATGGGGCTAAAGGCGGCGTCATTATGTATTTATAAGGTGGAGAGGGGACCCCAAATCGCGACTTAAAATTTGTGAAACTTACGGAGCGTACCGGTACGCAGTACCTGTACGGTAAACTCTCTAGACAATAATGTATCAGTATGCTGTACCGGTACAGTAACTTCCGAGCGTACCGGTACAGTCTGTTCAATTTTGTCTGTTTCTTTTGTTTTTCATTTCCAATCCGTTCCANGCGTACCGGTACGCAGTACCTGTACGGTAAACTCTCTAGACAGTAATGTACCAGTATGCTGTACCGGTACAGTAACTTCCGAGCGTACCGGTACAGTCTGTTCAATTTTGTCTGTTTCTTTTGTTTTTCATTTCCAATCCGTTCCAAACTCTTCCAAAATCAACCCAAACTTATACAACATACATTTGGACATCAAACATAGTTGGTACGAATTCGATTACAAACAATTTCATATACTTACCCGACTTTTTTACACTATTAACATTTTCTACGGTTATAACCTATATGGTTCATACCTAGGCCATCACATATATTAAATTACTAAAAAAAAATTAATTATTATATTATTATAAACATGTGGGGGTTTACAGAACCTCCCAAGAATCATCAAATGTTTCATGGCTTTAACTTGGGTCGGGTCCGGGGTTAGGTCGGATCCGAGATCCGGTTCAAGTCGGGTCTGGGTCCGGGCACAGGCAAGTACGGGGTCATGGTTCAGGGTCGGGTCTAACTCCAAGAACAAGGTCCGAGTCTACGGATTTTTGAATTATTTATTTATCTAAATATTTAAGTAAATTTTCAATTATATTCCAACTTTTAATCCTAATTTCATTCTCACCTTGATTCCATTCTTTTATTAAAAAATAACCACGTAACAAACGCATAAGGATTGGGTGGGACTATTCTCCCCCCTTAAATCTCTTTTCTCACTTCATTAAATTATCTTACTTTAAACTACTAAGTTTTTTTTTTTTGCTGGTGTTTTAAACTATTAAGTTCACTTTATCTATATCCACTCCATTAGCTATTAAATTCACTCTATTTATACCCATTCAATTAAACTATTAAATATATATCAAAAAAATCAAAACAAAAATAATAATTGAAGTAAAATTTCAATGTTTCGATGTGGTCTATATTATTTCGAGGTATTTTAAGATATTTTGATACAAAAAAAATTTCAGTCACATCCCTTCTACTTTACCACATCTTCAACAACATCACATCTATTATCAAAAACATCACTAACACCCCTTATACTTTATATTTAAATATCATTGACACCCCTGCCATTAAACCACTATTTATAACAAAAATAAATTATCTAAAATATCAAATTTGCCCCTACATAAGCCCCAAATAACCATTCTACATAAAATTTGATTAAAATTCAAGACGATTAAAATGTATTTTTCAATATATTAAAATTCGAGTTGATTAAATTTTTTTTCTAGATATTAATATTTAAGTCAATTAAAATTCGATTCGAGTTGATTACGTATTAAAATTCGAATCAATTTGAGCTATGCTTGAACCGTTAGTCCCAATTAAAATTTGTTTCAAGTAGATTAAAATTTATATATTATTTTATTTATTAAAATTCAATTTAAGTTGATTAAAATTTATTTTTTGGGTATTAAAATTTATATTTTTTTATATATCAAAATTCGGACTGATTAAAAATTAATGTAAGTTGATTAAAATTTTATTTGAGTTGATTAAAATTTGATTTGAGTCTCGAATAGAATTTTAATTGACTCAAATTTTAATTAACTCGAATCGAATTTTAGAAAACAGAGAGGGTCTCATTGAAGATATGTCTATTTAGAAGAGGTGTGGATGAAATGTCTTTTAAAATAAATCATGAGCAATTTAAAAAATTGCATTATAATTAACACTTTTAATCTAAAAAGGAGTGTCAGTAAAAATTTAAAAAATAGATAGGGTGTCTTTAAAGATATATTCATTCAATTAAACTATTAAATATATATCAAAAAAACCAAAACAAAAATAGTAAGTAAAACGAAATTTCAATATTTTAAGGTGATTTATATTATTTTGAAGTATTTTGAGAAATTTTCATATATTTTTACCAATTTTTGACTAATATTTTATAAATAATTATTAATTTTTCTACTTTTCAAATAATTTTGTACCAAAATAATATACCAAAAAAAAATTATTATTACTTATATATTAGATAGAAATAAAATTGAATAAATTTAATTTTGGGAAATTTGGAGGCCGGTCCTCCTAGATTGACTTGTTTGCTGATGAGTACTGCAAGAAAACTAATTTGATTATAAGTCCACTTTTTATTAAGTTTACCTTTCTACCCTTATTATTTCCCAAACCTCAAACGGCGTCTCAAAAGCCGTTTCAAAAGTAACGGTGAAACCCTCAATGGTCGACACTCATAAAACCAAAAACTTTCCATCTTTATTCAGTCCTGCAATTCCGACTAAAGATCCTCCACATCTATTTGTGTTGTTTTCTTCCATAATCAAAACTTTGATTACCGAAATCGACTCCATTCAAAATACAAAGGGTAAACTGTTGAAAAAGGGTTTTACTCTTCAAGTTCAAATCTATTTGTGTTCATGTCTCTGGAAATCATTCCTTTCTC
This sequence comes from Ilex paraguariensis, assembly GCA_963454935.2. NCBI lineage: Eukaryota > Viridiplantae > Streptophyta > Magnoliopsida > Aquifoliales > Aquifoliaceae > Ilex > Ilex paraguariensis. Next base: position 205,302 of record CAUOFW020005891.1, read on the forward strand.
TGAAAATCAATAACATGGGAGGCTTAAAAATCTAAAAGGTATGTGCTTTTACATGTTATTTAATGTAAATTTTAAGGGTTGACAGTAACATTTATAGTGTATATGGTTCAACCTTTCAAACAATTTTTTTTTTCCCACAATAAAATTTTAATTCCTTGTTACTAATAAATTGTGATTCATTGATATGTATTTTGGGTTTGTTTTTATTTTTCGGATTTGTAGAAAATATGAAAATTATTGTTGCTATTTTGTGTGGAATATCTTATGTTACTATGAGAATGCCTTAAAAAATGTTTGTAATAATATTGGTATTTTGATGTTCTTGTTTTTTATTGAGTGTCCTAATTCAACCATTGACAGTATGTTGCTATAATTTTTATTTTTTAAAAAAATTTCAATTTTTGAATTGATTTTATTACTATAATACTATGAATTTCGATGTTACTGTAAATGTGACGCCCCAAAATTCGGGGGTCCGTTGATTACCCATCAACCCGCGGAATACCCGTGGATACCGAGTAACTCGATATCACACTGCTATGCCCTATTTACCGAGGTCCTTAATTAACAAAATTCAGGCATAGTTTCCTTTGTACGGGGAGCTCTACCCAAAACACAACCTGTGCAATATACATTAACATGACCCGTCTGAGACCTCATATAACACAATGACCACACAGGGTCCATTTATAAGTAAAACTTGACCACATCGGGTCCAATTATAATTAAACATTGACCATACCGGGTCTAATCATCCATATTTATATCAAAACATGCAAGATTAGTTTAACAATAGTCCATATAATTTTTATTACAATTTAAAAGATTACATGCTTAAAACATTCTTTCCACAAATATTTTACATCAACACAATAAAGCCACATTCAGCTTTCTTCAAACATGAGGGTCCAAATTGGAGCCATCCACCGGTGTACCTCTCCCACCTGAAATGTTTCCCATATAGGGTGAGACAACGCTCAGTAGAAAAACTCCTACAGAGGCTACTCTCCACTTAAAATGTGTATGCAATGTGCACACGCATAGCTCTCGTCGCGTATATCGACTTTAATTCTTGGTCCAACGAATTCCGACTGACAAAACTTTGAGAATCGACAGAAGAAAGTTTGAAGAATTATTATTTTTTCCTCTTTGCTCTTGGGTCTGATCCAGCCGGCCAAATGAAAGGAAAATATCTGATTTTTCAGATATTTGCCCATATTTATACTTTTTAATTCGTGGTCCACATCGCCCCGCTCGTTTATCACTTACGGGTCCGTTTTTCGTTCTGAAACAGCTCATTTAAATTCGGATTAAGTCCAAATAAACATTATTGGAACTTTAACCCAATTATGAAGAAATTTTAAAAACACCATTTTGAGGACCTTTAAAAGTTCATTCATCGCCCAAATTGTCTTGTAATACGTGTAAAATTCGACTATCTCGGAATCCGACAAAAATTGACAGGGCAGCTCGGTTTTGCGATGCGAATCCAACGATGAGATCCGTTTCTGCATCCGAGCTCTAAAAAATATTTATTTTAATCTCGCATAACAATGACAAATTACCATTTTACCCTTTATCGGAAAAAAGTTTAAATTTTTCCCGGGTTTCACAGTAAACACTATATGGAATTTGGTAGGGGTTACTGTTCATGTTACTGTTACAAGCGTAAAATTTTGGTGCTTTTCTACTTTGTTCAAGACATCCGAAACCCATTGGTTCAAAGTTATAAAATATTGTTCATGTTACGGTGTGATAACTCTTTAATTTTTTTGGAACTAATATTGTGAATTCTTGTTACTATATAAAAGAGTTGGGTATTATGATTTTTTTTGTCATTGTCTTATACATTCGAAATTGATTGGTTTGGTTTATTTGGAATTTCTAATGTTACTGTGAGAGCAATTTTCAAATTCTATTATTTTAATGTCGATATATTAATGTATTGATTTGTATTGAGTGTCCTTAATCAACCATTAACATTGTGTTACAGTTTATTCATGACAGTAACATCAACTTTTGAATTGTTTTTTTACTATCAATCTTTCGAAATTCGATGTTACTGTGCACAATATGACCTTGGGAATGGAGTTGTTCCTATTTTTGTTATATAATCAATGTGTTATATAATTAGGTGTGTAAATTTTTTTTGTTGCTTTCTTCGTGGTTCAAGATATTCGAAAACCAATGGTTCAAGAGTACATTGAAACTTTTCAGTGTGAAAACTGGATAAAATGATTTCATATTTTCATTGTTTGGATGTGCTTGGGTACCCTTTGTGTTTTTTAATTTTTGATGCAACATATGTTATTTATGAAGAGTGCATGGGCTGTTGTATGATTTTAAATGTAAAATGGGAACTCAATGAATTTGCAATGAAATTAATTGTATATTGAAAACTAAAGTTATTGAATTGTGTTTGTTTGACGTTACTAAGAATATGTTGCTTGGATTCAGTTTATTAGTTAGTTTTACTATGCTCATGTTACGAAGCTAATGTTATTGTATGTTGTTCATCAATTGATATTTCAAATGTTATGTTATAGGTTGATGGCAAAAAAAAAGGTAAATCTACTACTCCAAAAGCAGCTTCATTTCACCAATTTTGGTCTAATTTGCTTCCATTGGTGAAGGTTATAACTGACCTAAATATCACAGATGTTCACAGAGAACAACTAAAAAGAACACCATTTTGGCATCTGTTTAACACAATATCAACAACTGAAATGGCTAAAGAATGGTTCAAAAAAAATGACAAGAGTATTGTTGACATAATTACAATGTTTGATGTTGAAACATCAAGATTCCGTATTGGTGGAAAAGGTTTGAAGATACGAAAGACTAGTGTAACACTCATTTTTGGTATAGAAGATGGTGACGATCCAATTCTTTCCCCCCAAAGTGCAAAAAAAAATTCACCATTTGTTAGGAGGAGATTCGGTAACACCAATAGGTTGAATGCACCAATTATAAAAAGCAGGTTGGAGGAGGCAGCAACGAGTGTTGGTAAGGATGATTATGAAGATTTTGCTAGGTTGTTCTCTTTGTATGTCTTAGTGACACTACTAATTACAAATATGGGGCAAACAATTGGATGGGGATATGTATCGTACATAGAAAATCTGGATGAAATAAAAAAATACGAATGGTCTCAAGCAACTATTGATACAATGATGAATTCCATATGGTTGAAGTTTGAAACACTGAGTGCAGTAACCGGTTATGTACTATTGTTACCAGTAAGTTTTATATTGATAATTTATTTGTTTTTTTTTATTTTTTTCATTAAACACTATATGTTCTATGTAATGTAACAATATCTAAATTGCAGTACTGGATATGTGAACACACGTCCCTTATTGTGGCCGACAAGGCGAATGCATTCCCACAGTAGATGAAATGGGAGTTAAGAAAACTTTGGACTGCCCTCTCACAAAACACACTGTCTGACATAGCAGCTGATCAAGTATTATTAAAAAATGTATTTTTTCATAGTTAAATTATTTTTGACAATTGCTTATTTGATTGACAATGTTAAATTTGTGATCAATGTTACTATATCAAAATGATGTTACTATTGATGATATTAGCAGGAAAATGAATGTTATTGTGAATGTTACTGTAAAAAAATGAATGCTACTATGGCTATGACTGTGTAATTCACATTCATTAGATTCAATTTTTCATGTTACTAATGATGTTATCAGGTATTCCAAAGAAAACTAAAGAAAACAGTTGGTGAGAAGAACTTAATAAAAGCAATTCAAAAAAAATTCAAGAATGTGTCGTCTAGTTTGGAGGTTCCACAACAAAGCACTATTGTCAGCAAGATTGCTTTATATTCAGAATTAGAGAACGTAGGTGATGCACCTAATCTAGCTGCTGATGATCATAATTTGGTTAATGAAGATGTACATGAAAGAGATGATGCAGTATATGTTCCTACAAACGATCAGCCTGTACTAAAGGAGACTCAAAACTTCTAACCGTTTGATGCGTTTGTTAATGTGGTCATTCAAGAATCTGCTTGTATGGAACAAGATGAAGTAGTAACACGAGAGGAAAAGTCACAACAACCTTCCCATGACAATGGAGGTTCGTCTGGATTGATTGTTGAAAATGAGATGCAAAAAATTACTATCCAAATGCTGACTGTGGAGAACGAAGCTCTTCGAACGGTCATCAAGAATATTGGAGGCAACCAAAAGGAGGAAGATTTGAAAGAGATTGAAGAATATGCGATGAAACTAGTTGACAAGGACAACCAAATTTCAGAATTGAAAGTTTTAGTTGATCTCTTGGAGAAAAACAAAGAAACACAAGAAGATCAAATTAAGAAACTGACATCAAGGGTGTCCAAATTAGAAGAAGAGAACAATTCACTGCCAGATGTTGTCACTGATATGGCTGTGCATGCCTTTACTCAAAAGTACCCCCGGACTCCACCAAAACATCAAACCACCGAAGGTGTAGAACAAACATCAATGGTGAGAAAAATTAAACAGAAAGAAAGAGAGATGAAGATTTTGAGTATAGTAGGAAAAAACAGTGAGAAAAGAAAAGATTGGAACAAGTTGAAATCCAGGATCAAGGCGACAAAATTAAAGGGAAAGAGAAGATACAAGATAAATTCATTGATGTTGATGATTTGGATATTATAATGCCAAATGAGAAGCCACAAAGTAAGCGAGTTGAAGCTCGAAGGTGGAAAGCCTGTAAGAAATTAGGATCGGATGTGTATGAAAAATTGGTTAAAATGCATAAGGTTGAGGGAAAAAAGTGCGTAACTTAATGCCCCATTTTGAAACACATTATATATATTACTGTTTATACCTTATTTTATTAACATGTACTATTTTTTGATTTAAAGGGCAACTTTATGGAGTGGAAAAAAGTATGGAAATATCATTGAAGTTGATGATGTGTTGAAATTCATGGATGGGGAAGAGCTACACAACAATGTAATGTACAATGTGTTTTCTGCGATTTAAAAAAATTATGGAATACTTAAATATTTGTTATTTAACAAAGATGTGTTATTACTCAGGTGATTGATTGCTGGGGAGAAATACTGATAGAAGAAGCAAATTGCAAATGTTTCTTTTTCAACAGTCTATGCTAGGTGAGTTTGTGCAATCCATGTTGAATTACCGGTTGCTATAGTAACATGCATGTTACTATNCGATTTAAAAAAATTATGGAATACTTAAATATTTGTTATTTAACAAAGATGTGTTATTACTTAGGTGATTGATTGCTGGGGAGAAATACTGATAGAAGAAGCAAATTGCAAATGTTTCTTTTTCAACAGTCTATGCTAGGTGAGTTTGTGCAATCCATGTTGAATTACCGGTTGCTATAGTAACATGCATGTTACTATAGTAATACAGATATAGTAACATGAATGTTACTATGAATAGATCTATTATAACACTGTTGTGTTTGTGTTAAATATAGTAACATGAGTATCAATTGTCTGTGCTGGTTGATATCATGTAACATACATTGAATTCTTGATTGATGGAGGATTTGACTAGTAACATGGGTATAGTAACATTCATGTTACTATAGTAATACAAATAAAGTAACATGCGTGCTACTAAGAATGGAACAATTGTAACAATGCTATGTCGGTGTTAATACAATAAAATGAATGTTATTGTTCTATATTGGCATTGATCAGTCTATAAAATTTATGGGTTACTATTAATTAACATGTAGACATTCGTAACAGTTGGGGGGCAAGAACACTCAAGGAAGGTTGAGATAGACAACAATCTGAACATGGGGCAGGTTTGGTCATTCCTTGTGTCCCTAATGAATTCAGAAGCCCAGCGCAGCCAGCCCATGTCATTCCACTGGACCTTACTTGTACTGGATACCGATGCAGGAGAATGGATCCACTACAATTCTTTGAAACTGCGAAGTGGAATTGTGGACAAGTTTTTTGAGAATGCAAAAATATTGGTAAGTTAATAAAATCTGAACAACCCACATTTTTTGATATATTTTCAATGTACAACATTAACACAACATTTTACTATGGCAGAAAGACTATGTGGAGACGACATCCAAAGAAGGACAGAGAAAGTCATTGAAGACAAAGGATGAAATTATTGTCAGCACACAAGACATCATATGTCCAATGTACTCATATGAGAAATGTCCTCAACAACAAGTTGACACGTACGTAAATAATAAAATATAATATCTTTAATTACATCACATTAAAATATCATTTAAAAAAAATCCTTGAATACAGGGTCGACTGTGGATTGTACGTGTGTTACTTAATGTAGCAGCTTGCTCGTGGACAGCCGATAGAAGATAAATTGAAACCACCACAAATTATTGCTCTTCGGATCGATATGGTCACTACATTCATAAACCATAGGAATGCATGGACTGTTGAAGATTACAAGACAAGAGCCAGATTAAGAAAGAGATACAAAGACAAATAGGAAGTACTAATGAGTGGGACAGCTATTCATTTTTAGGTTAATTGCAGGATTGGTTAGAAAATTGGTTGTAATTGTTGAGTGGTTGATATTTGGTTAAAAATTGGTTGTAATTGTTAGGTGGTTGATATTTGATTGTAATGGAATGTTTGTAGAACAAAGGAATCTTTGTCCACATTGTTATTCAAATAGTAACACAAACAGTAACATGTACAAAAATTGTTTCAAATTACAAATTCTATATGATTATAGAATGCTGAAATGAAGTTGTTAGTGAAATGTAAATGTTGTTATCCACATGGTTGGGTATCGTTTGTATCATTTCTTTCAAAAATAGTTGATAACTCTTTCATGCTTGGTTATCCAAACATAGTAACATGTGTAGTAACATGATTTAAATTTCTCCAAATTAAGCAATCACACAAAATCCTTGTTAAAAAGTAACATCAGTTACTATATAACATGAGCATTAAAAAGTAACATTGGGGTCTCATTAACAATAACATGAAACAGATATTGGTCATGCAAGGATAATACTTCACTATTAACTTATCACACAATTTAACCCGTGATATTCCCAATGTCTAACATGACAAACACAAAAATAGCTAAAAACAAAAGTAACATCTTATTCCAAAAAAATATACTGAATATTACAATGGCTCGTTTACAAGTCTTCTTATTATGACTATCTAAACGGCCACAACGGCCACAATGAATTTTCCTAACAAGCTCACCTCTAGACCTAAATCTAAGCTTCCTTGGACGGTCTGGTTGTTTTTTTGACAATGGTAGCAACATATCAACATCAACCGCTGAAAAGTCTAGATAACTGAGTGTTGGAATAGGGTGTATAGGCTCAGAATAACACAGTCTGTAAGTAGTAACCTGATAATAATAATCAACAAACTTATTGATATTCCTACCACTCTTTTGAATTGTAGCCACAGCATGGGCACATTGTAAACCGTTGATCTGTCATTGGTGGCATAAGCACGTGCAACTCTCAATGTCAACCGTCACTGAAGGATGTGAATTAACCTCGAAAACATGACTTGATGACACCATAACAAACCAGGAACGACACTCAGTGAAAGCAGCTTGAAGTTTGGATTCAATATTTGGACAATTAATGTCGTTCCACTGTGACTATGTATTCAAGCGGCTGCCCATTTGGTTCATGATCTGCCCCCTTATTATGTCAACCATGCTTGTGATAGGTAAGTGACGTGACTTCGTGATCCAAGCATTGAATGACTCAGCATCATTTGAAGACATTTTCCCATAACTTTTACCCTTGAAAAAAGCATTCACCCATTTCTCAAATGGAAGGTTTTTCAAAAACTTATCAGCAACGGTTCCTCCTTCAAATTGAAAATCATCAAGATTTTCATTGAAAAATGCCTCTATCGGAGCATAAGCACACAATGTAAACAAAAAAACCATACACTCGTGAAACACATGGGTAAAACGACCCCCACTAATTTATCTCTCAGATTTGCTTTTAGATGTTGTAAGCAGAACAAATGGTGCACCGTTGGGAACACCTTTGGCATTTCTTCCATCAAGCCAACATTACGATTGGACATAATGGTAAGGTCCCTAGTATTATCAACAATCTCAGCTAATTGTTCTAAAAACCAACGCCAATTACACTCATTCTCCGAATCAACAACAGCAAAAGCCAAAGGGAACAAACCTGCAGTACATATAGCAACACAAGCAGTAACATATATACAAAAATTAAAATGTAACATTAAAATAAAATCAGTAATACCAAAATAAACAAAAAAAAATCACTTTGGTTGCCATCTTTTGCAGTTGCAGACAAAATAATGCCTTTATACCTTCCCTTTAAAAATGTACCATCAATGAACAATATGAGTCGACAGTAGTTAAATCCATGTATACATGCCTTAAATGACATGAATAACCTACTAAAACGTTGCGTGTCCGAATCACCTTCCAACACAAAATGACTATCCGGATTGCTTTAATTTGCAGCCTGTACATACCACCGTAATTGTTGGTATGACAACGAATGATCCCCAAACAGTATACCCCTTACTTTTTCAACACCCATCCAAGCTTGATCACACGATATGGTCAAACAATAATCTGTATGAAACATACTTTTCACGTCAATTGGTCGTGTGTTAGGTTTTTGTCTGACATTGTCAACAATAAGACCTCCAACCAAATTATAAGTCAATCTTTTGTTCATTGTCGTCCGTGCAGCCACATCGCATGTGTGTTCATTGTTTAACTTCTTAATGTAAAACTATTCATTTATCCGTTGGAGTGTAGCAACAATAAACCACTCACACCCAGTAGAATATTTCATTACACATTCAGTTTTCACCCTTGTTTTTTCATTCTTCACATAATTAAACTGAAAACCAACCTCGATTGCATATTTGCATAACACATTCCGAAAATTAGCTACTCCTCTCTCAAACTTCTGCCCCACCTCTACTATTCCATTGGACCATCCATCAGTCAACAAAACCTTCTCATTGTGAGAACAAAAACGAGGGAGAAGATCATCCTCGCGACTAACAGGGTCAACAGTTAATTCAGAACTTTCCACAACTTCCCCACCCTCAAAATCATGAACAACATTCCCTTTAACAACAATTGTAACTTCAACAAAATTCAACTTAACAGATTGTGTAATTAGAAACATGTTTCTCACATCATAATCATTTTACAAAGTACAAACCGGATGTCCAGGAATAACGTACGACAGGGCAACACAATTGACACTCAAACCATTTCAATTGTCACAAACACCATATAACACATCATCAATTGTGGAATGCATTGAAATTCTTAGCACAACAATCTCAGAAGAATACTTGCAACAAACCAATATGTTATCATCCATTTGTTATAACCAATAAAACAAAAATATAGGAAAACAAACATAACCAATTCTAATTCCAATAAATCACTACCAGTAACATGATAAAAAAATCTAGAACCTAATTTAAAAAAAAAATTCAATAAGGAACATCGCGATACGAATACCAAAAATTTACATTGTATTTCGGCAATAACAAAGGAACAAAAAACAAAAAATAAGCAATTATAATTCCAATAAAATCATGAACAGTAACATGAAAAATAAACTTAGTACCTAATAAAAATAAATAAAAAATTAAAAAAAACTCCAGTGAAAAAAGTTGCAATACAAATTTTCAGTAAGTAACTTAGAATTTTTGGCGAATGAATATCAATTTATGCAAAAAAATTCAAAACAGCACTGAAATTCATATTATGTAAATCAGCAAATTACAATGAAAATACCTCACCAAATAATAATTAATCATATTATGTAAATCAGCCAATTACAATGAACATATCTCAGGAAATAAATAATCAGTAATTTAACTTGGAATCACAGCAAAATTCGAACTCCCAATTAATGTTTGTATCACATTCGATAATCCTATCAAACAAAAATGACGTAGTGGTATCACGTGAATAAGAATGACACCACCGCCTTCCTGGAAAAAATTAGTCACTCGAATTTCCGGTGAGAAAGAAACTTAACGTAATAGACAACAAAGTTCCTGAGTTTCAGAAATTGAAATTTGAATTTGAATTTGAATCTGTTAATGTAAAATTTTGAACTGAATTTGAGATAATAGCCCATTAATTTTGACGTAAATCATGCAGCCAAATATGATATATTTTATTCCATAAAAAACTAAATATAACTGTTACCATATATATCTCAAAATATCTAACCTATAACTTTCCATAATTGTTCAAGATTAACACTGTTAAGGATATTTTTGAGATTAAAAAAAAATGGACTTAAATCGGTATATATAATTTTAAAAGTGGACTTAACCCCTTATATATTTTCTTACCGGACTTATTTCCAAACAAATACATATAGGGAGACTCACCCCCAATTTCACTTTAATTTTTAATTAGTAAATATAGACATTGTGAGTTTAATAATTAACAGAGTGAATATGGATGAAATAAATTTAGTAGTTTAAAATAACATAATTAAATAGAGCGAAAAATGACATTTAAGGGGTTATTCGACTTCCACTTGCCAAACGCGTAAGGATTTCCTCTTTCTGCGATTTCCACTCAGCTGCTGATCAGCTCTAAATGGATATACTTCACAGAAAAAAAAAACACTTCCAGTACAATACTAAAAGGCGTGCTTTTATCTGAATATTAAGCATAATCCCACCATCCAGACAAATATACTCGACACTCGTCATCCATCTGATGTACTCGGAACCCCGTGCTCCAATTTATTAAATCAAATTACTAAAAACTACAAAAGTCTAGAAATACTGTCTGCAAAACTGGCGAAAAATAAAATTGGATTCTTTTCAATGGTTTATCAAATGACGGCACGTTGTCCAAGTCTCTTATTTTTATTTTTTTCTGGAAGAAGAAAAGAACCAGAATATATGTTAAGCGCAGAAACCTCTGTTGATTCCCAGCTACAAGGAATTAAAAAGTGAAAACAAGTCTGCCGATATTAATAAAGGCTCGGTAGTTTCATGGCCTCTCAATTGATTATTTCTCAGCCGTATGTATTTCAGCAATGAATCCCTAAGCAGATCTTGTAACCTCATGGATAGCATTTGCCAAGTATCCAACATTGCCTGTAGTAACTCCTGCCATACTGCACATATTGTAGGCATATTTAGCAAAATTCCCCAATCGTCCAAAGAATTCGTCGAATAACACATACACATGAAGATAGAGCTCACAATTGAACATAGTACCTAATACGACCATTGCGGGTCATATATATATGAAATTCATTTGTCAAACGATCAATTTCTTCAGGTGTCATCCCACTATAGCAAAACATGCCAATCTGTGTGCAATACCCAGAATGATTGTGAATGAAAACAATAGAAAAATTCAAACTTGGAGAACTGACAGAGAATAGCAGTACAAAAATTTGATGAATAGCAATACCTGCTTGGTTATGTGCTCCCATGAAAGCCGTGACCCCAAGTTTTCGAGGTTTTCTTTCAGAGCAGTTCGCATTCCGATGATACGATCAGCCATGGCCTAGAGAAAATGTCAGAGATACAGTTCAAACAACAGATATATAGCTAGAATAACAATAAGCTTTACCACAATAGCAAAAGGCATGGCACATCACAATTTCGCACTATAAAGCATTGCATGCCATGCACTTGGAGGCATGTCTGATATAGGCTAGACATGCCCAATACCAGCCTAGACATTTTACAGGCATCCCACCCTTTTTACTGACCAATATAGTTATCTTTTTACAATTAAAATCTGATGAGGCATTTATTATATGGTCATATCAGGGCCAATATTGTTGACTTGAATCCTGTGGACAGATTCATATGATCGGTTGGCGTTTCTATACAACATAAAACCCAGCAATGGGGGCTTATCCCATTAGCTTTCCCCATTGGAGATCATACAACGGATGGTCATCTCAAATCTTTTGACATTCTAAAAGCATTGGATTGTTATTTTCCACTCCCTAATTGCCAATCCATTTCATCTTTAGTAAGGGCAAAAAAATCTTGGAAATAACTCCATACAACAAAAAGAGAAAGCCATTAGGGGAGATTAGTCCTAATTCAGAAACTTTTGTATAAAGACATCGATATTTTCAAGATTCACCAAATCAACAAGGAAGGATCGATGTAGATGTTATAATTGACCTCGACTGAACTTAACTCAATAAAGTCTTATCCCAACATTTTTGAGATTGACTGCATGAATCTTGTTTTGTCATTGTGCTGTGGCTATACGTTTTGTTAAACCATAAGTTATCATATCGTTCTTTACTATTTCATTTATAGTTAATTTTGGTCTTTCACTCTTTCTCATCAGTGCCTTAGTAAGCCGTCTATGTATATATCCAAACCAAGCAAGAATGATTCATGTTACCCTCCAAATCTTAATAATTCCTTTATGTGATTTTTGAGAAGTGAAATCTTATTGCTTGTTAAGTTGAGAGAATTAACATAACACAATATTAGAGAGAAAAAGAGAGGTTAAAAACTTAACCTAACTCTCATAGATCACTTGTATTTATAGTAAACTCATAATAATAAGAATTACACATACACCCTCTTACTATTAACAATTTATACATACTACCCTAATATTCTTAACACTTCCCCTCAAGCTAGACTATATATATCATATAATCCAAACTTTGAACAAATCGCTGTAAGACGTGTACGACTTAATGCTTTAGTAAACATATCTGCAAGTTAATATTCAGATTTCACAAATGGAGTTGTAATCTCCCCATCTACTATCTTGTCTCGAATAAAGTGACAATCAACCTCAATATGTTTGGTTCTCTCGTGAAACACCGGATTAACAGCAATATGGATAGCTGTCTGGTTGTCACAGAACAACTGTAAAAAAAGTTGAACTGGAAACCCAATTTCCTGGAGGAAGTGTAGTAGTCAAGTCAACTCACTCGTCGTAT
>CAUOFW020005891.1:218824-234457 GCA_963454935.2 Ilex paraguariensis
TTTTATAATTTGAGGACCTCTAGTGCAATTGTATTGGATTTTAGATTGTTAAAAGATTTAAATATAGACCACGAAAATAAAATATGTCGAATTATTAGATTGGATTCAGGTCAAACTTTCAAAGTTGACTTCAAATCAATCAAAATTCGATTTAAACTTGATTCATAGGCGTGTCGATCATGTCGTGTCGTGTTCGAGTCATGTCATATCAGATTCAAATCCAAGACACATTAACTCAAACACGACATGTGAATAAAACGAATTAGGTCATTTGGACACGAACACAATCTGATTATAAACACAACTAATTCGACACGACCCATTACTTGAGATTTTATACAAGTTGTGTCCGGAGAAAAACAACCCCACCCGACACGACCCAAAACAAAAGAAAAAGACATTAAAAACAATTTATATCTTGTACCAATAATTTAATCAAGATACATCAACTTATCCATCAATTTAATTAATTTAAACCTAGAACAAAAAAAAAAAGGACAATTTGAACCTACATTACCAAAAAAAGATATTAAAAACATTACAAAGCATTACAAATATCCCCAATAATACAAATCTCTAAAGTATTACAAATCCCAAAATAAATATCCAAAGCATTAAAATATTCCAAAACAATACAAATACCCCAAAGCATTACAAATATTACAAACTAATATGTATTATTAACATCATGCTACAAGAAATCACAAATCTACTATTGTATTAACAGCATGCTATAAAAAATCAATCTATAGTATTAACAGTTTTGAATTTGCAATCTGAAATAGGGATCTAAAATATAATCTAAAAATCTAAACGTCTGAATTAGGGATCTAAGACATATTCTAAAAATCTGAACAATTGAAACCATAGATCTGAATTAGGGATCTAAAATTTGTGTGACTGGATGCTGGCAAGGGGTGTTTCACTTGGGGCTGTAAAACAACGGTGATGTACAAGTGCAGTGAAAGTGAGGGATGAGTAGTGAAGTGCAGATTTGCGTGTGTTGTATGTGTATGTGTGTGTGTGTGTGAGAGAGAGAGAGAGAGGGAGCGAGCTAACCTAGTCTGGTTGGTGGTGTGGTGGTGAGTAAGGGCCTGAGGAAGGGAGAGGAAGGCTGTGGTGTGGGATAGGAATGTCAAAATTCGATATGAAACAATTAATCGACACCAATTAAGTGAGTTTGGGTGAGATTTTAACGGGTTTGGGTGATAAACGGGTTGACACGCCAAACACGTNGTGGTGGTGAGTAAGGGCCTGAGGAAGGGAGAGGAAGGTGGTGGTGTGGGATAGGGCTGTCAAAATTCGATACGAAACAATTAACCGACACGAATCGACACCAATTAAGCGAGTTTGAGTGAGATTTTAACGGGTTTGAGTGATAAACGGGTTGACACGCCAAACACGTTTAATAAACGGGTTGACACATTAAACCGTTTATCACACGTTTACTCGTTTAAATAAAATTAATGTAATAATAAATTAATAAATATTTTAAAAAATTAACAAGAAAAAAAGAAGTAAAGAAATTAATAAAAAAAAAAAGTAAAATAATAGTTCAAAGATAAAAGAGAGGAGATGAGGAACACTTCAAAGACAAGGACAAACTAATGNAAGTAAAGAAATTAATAAAAAAAAAGTAAAATAATAGTTCAAAGATAAAAGAGAGGAGATGAGGAACACTTCAAAGACAAGGACAAACTAATGCCTTTTTTTTTTGTCCCACATTGGAAAATGAGGAGAGATGGAGAGAGTTGAGTTGCCAGTAAAAAGTAATGACCTTTTGCTTCATTTTTTTAAGCATTTAAGTCTTATTTTTATGAGATTTGACTAAAATTTTTTTTTTGAGGTAAATGTCATTGACAATAAAAAAGTAGTAGAGTATTAAAATTTGTTAATATAATTTTTTTTAAAATTAAACGAGTTGTGTCGTGTTATCCGTTTATTAAACGAGTCGTGTTTGTGTTGAAATTTTTTACCCATTTATTAAACGTGTTGTGTATGAGTTTATATGTTTTTCACCCGTCACCTGTTTAACCCGACATATAATCGTTTAACTTGATACGTTTGACACCCCTAGTGTGGGAGGTAGACCAATTGAATTATTAGGAGGGAGGTAGAGGGGGGGGGGGGGACAAATGAATGAATTTGGGGTTAGGGATCCAACTAAGTTAATTTAAATAGTGTTGAGCAATTTTGGGTTCGATGCAGGTTAATCGAGTTCATGTCGACCCGATTAAATACAAGGGTCAATGGGGTTAATTTTGAGTTAAATGAATTGAATCCGAACAGGACCTTTTAATAATTCGTGTTGGCGAATTGTGTCAAATACGGATTTGTATCAAAAAAAAATCAACCCAGACCTATTTATTCGTATCATATTGTCATGTCGTGTTGAAAATTATCACCCTTATTGATCCGTTGACGAGCCTAGTTATGGGCAACATATAGGAGTGTCTATGAGCCAATATAGGCTTGGCCCGCGAATTTTTTTTTGGGTCGGGCTTGGTAGCGTAAACTTAATCTCTTATTCAAGTGAGTTATCGATTGGACCGGGCAGGACTTCGAGTAGGGATAGGCTACCCGCGAGCCTATTAGGCGGGCCTGCTCATGAGCTTTGTTATATACAACTTCATATAAAAATAATGAATATTTTTGTAACTTAATATTTGTGTAAACTATATTTTTGAATCAAAAATAAA
Source organism: Ilex paraguariensis (assembly GCA_963454935.2). Lineage (NCBI taxonomy): Eukaryota > Viridiplantae > Streptophyta > Magnoliopsida > Aquifoliales > Aquifoliaceae > Ilex > Ilex paraguariensis. The sequence continues at coordinate 221,524 of CAUOFW020005891.1, forward strand.
GTTAAAATACATAAAAATAAAATAATGAATAATTTTATTTTTAATTAGGGACTGAACTACATTCAATAGAATGAATATATCCCAACTAGGTTGACATTTACTCACTTATCTATCATTTGCATTACTCTATTTTTTTAAATTTGTATGTTTAATACATAAAAAATAAAATAATTCATTATTTATAATATTTAAAATTTTAAAATTTCAAATTGCGATATTATGAGACTTATTTCAAAGTTTCAAATTTAATGATTTAAAAATATAACTTTTTTTTAAACGAAAGGTAAATGGACTATGTGGATGGGTTGGATTTGGCTACCGGACTCTTAGGCTTGGCTTGAGGCCGGGTAATGAATTTAGTGATAACTCTAAATCATCTTTTTAAAGATATTGAGCTCAAGATCAGACTCGAACAGACTAATAATCAAACTTATCAAATTTTGAATAACGAGATCCGCGAATAATCTGGTCCATGGGCACCCCAGCAACATATAACATGCATTGGCTATGGTAGGTAGAGAAAATCAAGGCGGCGAGTTCCGCTAAATTAAAGATAGGTCATTGTGTACCATAACAGAAAAAGTACTCAAAACTTCAGTCTGTGGCAGTGGTTCATACTTCATTCAATTACCCACCTTTCACGGGTCCAACTATGTCCAAGGAAAAAAGGCCCAATCCAACCAACATGAGATTCATTACATTATTTGACATTGACAGTCCATTCAAACCATATCCCGATTGTATCTCAATCGAATTCACCTCTCAAAAAACTCCACATAAACTAAAAATCTCATTCCATACAGCTTGAATTTAGTCTGAATAAATTCGAGTAATTAATAAAAATAAATAGATCGATTGTAATTTAGTTAAATACGACATGAATGCACTGCATATAACTTATATACATCAGGAATTAAATATAACATAATACAATCATACACATCTATATTATTAATAAATAGAGATGAAGGGTTTTTGGTTTCTACATTTGAAATACATATAATACCTCATTACGTGTCTCACAATTCATGTACAACTAGTCGTGTTCTAGCGCTTTGCACGCAAATTCATGCTTTTAAAAAAGAATTCTACGCGAATTATTTCTCTCGATTGAAAAAAGTTATAAGTTCGACTAACAAAAAAATTCAACTTTAATTTTGTAACTATTTTGAAATTAAATTAAACGTATGGTTGTTTTAGAGTTTTGATGAGATTTAACCTCTTAATCCTTTTATTTTTTAAAGATGATATGTATCAAACTTGGATTATATTTATCCTATTATTATTATTATTATTATCAATTTTTGGACTTGATAATCAACATATATTCAAAAATTAAATAGTTTGTCGCATATTAGTCGAATTTGTACTCTGAAAATGGATATAATGTAATGCTATCAATATGTTTTCGCTCTAACTTAATTTTTGAAATTTGTTATTTTTCTGCTATTGTTTTTGTCTCGGACCCCACTTCATGTGATCTAGACCCCGTTTCTTTTTTTATCTTAACTAACTATTAAATACAGCCTTATTTACAAATTTAGAAAAGGTATAACTTAAAATATTTATATTTTAACACTAATAATAATTATTCATAATTTATCTCTTAAAATATCTTAAAGCTTTCGTTCTAAAATTAAATATACGAATAATTATGTACATTACCATTGATTTTTTCAAAAAATTGAGTAAAATTTAACTAATTTTGAAAAACATACGTACTATTGAACGTGACGCGATGTATAATAGAATGCGACACCGTTTATGGCAGTTGCGTCCGTGCAATTAAATTGAATGGCATATGGCTCTCTCCTTCCACCGACATACATGACTCCTACGCTTTCCCTTCCCTGACACTCTGTCTGTCTTTACTCTCAGTAACGTACGCTTTCGTCAAGTGCTTCACGTGACCGGATAAAAAGGACTACACTCTTTTTTTTGAACATAATGACTTATAATCGAAAGATAGCCGAAATGGTAATAAAGTTAAATTATAAATTCAGATATTAATAATCGTGTAAAAAATATAACATTTTTTTACAAAAAAAAAAATTAAAATAAATTTTATGCTATCATATCAAAATATAAATAAAAATGATCATATATTTTATAATTATAAATTTAATTTAAAGAAAAAAGAAAGCGAAAGCTAGAGTTACAGTCAGTCTCCACACAACGCTACTAGTCCATCCCCGACAGCAGCCACTTGCTCACCGGCCATTTTCTTCTCCCCTGTAAGTGTTGATTGGTGAGGACAACATTGTTGTTAGTTTCGGATGGAAAGTGATATGTGTTAAGTGTAAATTTATTTATTTATTATTTTAAATTTTATATTATTCATTATTAATAATTATAAATAGATCAATCAAATACATAATCACAAAATTAAAAATAAGAATCAAATAATATATTATTTTTATAATAAAAATATTTTAATTGCGTAAAAAGAGAACTAACAACACTATTACGATAATATCACATCATCTAACATATATATATATATATATTTTAATCAATCTAGCATTATAATTTTTAATATACACCATCAATAAACAAAGATACAATCAACAATAAATTTTACCAATTAGGAAAAAAAAAAAAAAAAAATGTTGTTATTATACATCATATCCGACTCCGCTGCTGATAATTTTTAGCATCGGAGGTGTTAAAATAACATCGTTTTGATTAACAACGTTGTTTTCGTGTAAAACGCTGCTGTTTTAATCAAAAAAAAAATATTAAGATTTTTCCAAAATTAAGAAATTTTGAAATTCAAGAGGGGAAAACAAGATACCACAAAACTGTAGAAAATATCATAATTACTTCTTAATATTAACATATGGAACATACAGATTACAATCAGAGTAGGAAAGAACATTATATAATAATATTTCCAATTACAAAAAAAAAAATCAATCATCTGAATATGAGGTTGGTGATGAAGAAGACGATGATTCTTCAGATTCTGGACAGAACTCAAATCTCTTCGCTTCCATTTTCTCCACCACAAAATGGCCCAACAAGTCCAGAGACTCAACCAAACTCTCTCTGCACAAGAACTCATCACTGCTCACTCTCTCCACTTCCCTTTCAATCTCATGTACGAACACATGGGTCTTTTCTTCACCTCCTCTCTTGCTTCTCGCCAGTACGCCGGCGGTGAATATCGCCGGCATTCTCCCCGGAGCTCCGGGAAAGTACCCACGTGGCCCATCCACCAAAATCACGTCCCATGCGACGTTGTATATGTGGTTTGGAAGGTCGTTAATGGCTAATTTGCAGTCCGAGAACAAGAGGTTCTGTACAGGTCTGCATTCGTTTCGAAGTTGGTCTCTTGAGTACTCTAATAGTTCGTACAAATCACTCACTTTGGTTGTGAATTGAACGTCGTAGGCTTCGATTTCTGGGTGATTTTCTTCGAGTTTCGACACTAAATATGCGCTTTCGTCGACGAAGACGGTACGGCCGTTGCGGTTGAGAGAGTTCCAGAGGAGGGTCTCGTGGGTTAATCCGAAAACAAGGAAGTTACATGTGGTGGCACAGCGGAGGAGTACGGCGGCGATGGAGTTGAGCTCAGCGGAGGACATGTGGGAGGAGGCGGTGGAGTTGGAGGTGAAGGAAGCGTAGTGGAGGAGGGCATCGAAAACGTGTTTGGGTAGTGGTGTTTTGGTGGTGGAGTCGGTGGTGGTGGGAATAGCGTCTCTGGTGGTGATGAGGGTCACAGCGAAGGCAAATGTGAAGAAGGACACGAAAATCAGAAACCATGTACGGTGGGAGTTTGCTCCTCCTTGTTTGTGGATTGATGGGTGGAGGACTATGAGCTTTGGGCTGGTCTTCATTTGCAGGAGAGAGAAACTTTTCAGGGAGAAAACTCCTCCAACCGAGATCTTTGTCTCTATCTTTCTAATTTCTCTCAACTCGATTCAAAGTGAGATAGAGAGAGGAGAGAGAGAAATTCAGGAGGGAATCGAACATGGCACGAATAATGAGGTGATGAGGTACTGTAATAGTAATGGAATGATTTTAGATTCGACTGGTGTGGAGGATCAGTTTACGATGTCATTGGGGCCCAGATTTGGCGAGGTGGTGGGACCAGGAAATAAAGGCCGACTTTCCTGAGACTGGGACGACGTCGTCGTGACTAAAGAATACTGATAATCCTTCCTCAATCAAATAAAAAAATAACTGAGACTTTTATAAAATCTTACAAACCGAAAAATCGAAATACAAGAAAAACATATTTAAATAAAATTGAACAAATCAACTCCTATAAACTAGCTTACTTAACAGTTTAAATAACAACTCCTACCTATTATTTAGCTATCACGTTGCAGACCAAGTCAATAGCTCCAACAAATTCCTCCTTGTAAACTGAAATATGCTGCATCAGCATCAGTTTATTCCTTAAGTCGTCGAACACTAAGCAAGCTTCTGAGTTTCACAAATTGGTCCAACTTAATTGGTTTAGTCATTATGTCTGCCACTTGATCTTTAGTTCCACAAAAAATTAACCTCACAGCTCCATCAATTGACAGATTGCTCAAGTAATGGTATCTAACATCAATATGTTTTGTCCTTCGATGCATAACTGGGTTCTTTGACAACTTAATTGCTGAACCATTATCACACATAATATTGATGCACTCACAGTTTTTTACGCCCAACTCCTTCAGAATTCCTTTAAGCCAAACTCCATGACATGCACATGCAATGACAGCCACATATTCAGCTTCTGTGGATGATAGAGTGACAATTCCTTGCTTCCTTGAACTCCAACATATTGTTGCTCCACTTAGAAGAAAAACATAGCCTGAAGTGCTTTTCCTATCGTCTATATCTCGCGCATAGTCACTGTCTGTGTATCCCAGCAGATTTCTGTCATTCTCATCTCCTGTATAGTGGCTGTCTGTGTATCCCAGCAGATTTACATCTGTGCTCCTTTTGTAATAGACTCCAAAATCCAATGTTCCTTTTAAATATCTCAGTACCCTCTTAGCAATCATCATATGTTCTTCTTTAGGATCAGCCATATAACGAGAAATCAAACATACCACAAACATTAAATCAGGACGAGTTACCGTTAGGTACATTAAGCATCCTACCAGCTGTTTGTACAGTGTTGCATCAGCATTTTTGCTGCCTAACTTTGACAAGACAGTGCCAGGAACTATTGGATTCTTTACAGCATTGCAATTCCACATATTAAACCTTTCCAAGACTTCCTTAGCATACTTCTTTTGGCACAGATGAATTCCTCCTTTGTTTTGATAGACTTCAACTCCAAGGAAGAACTTCATTTTTCCCAAGTCTGTCATCTCAAACTCCTTCTGCATTGACGACTTAAAATTTGTGCACATATGCTCATCATCTCCTGTGTAAATCAAATCATCAACATAAAGACTTACCAGCAACAATTTATCTCCATTTTTCTTCAAGAACAAGGTGTGGTCGTAATTGCTTTTCTCAAATCCTTCCTTCTTGAAATAACTCTCGATTTTGCTAAACCAGACCCTTGGAGCTTGCTTTAAACCGTAGAGAGCCTTCTTCAGCCGATACACCTTGTTTTCTTCTCCCCTTTTGACAAACCCTTCCGGCTGGTCAACGTAAACCTCCTCATTCAATTCACCGTACAAGAAAGCACTCTTAACGTCAAGTTGATAGATGCACCATCCACGTTGAGCTGCCAGTGCCAACAGAATTCTGATTGTATCCCATCGTGCTACTGGCGCATACACTTCATTGTAGTCTACTCCTGCTTTTTGTGAATATCCCTTGGCGACGAGTCTAGCTTTACATTTGTCTACTTTGCCTTCTTCATTTAATTTCGTTTTAAAAACCCATTTGACACCAATTTTCTTTGCTCGATGTGGCAATGGCACAAGCTCCCAGGTCTGATTTCTCTCAATAGCTTGAATTTCAAGCTTCATGGCCTCCTGCCACCTTTTTTCTTTCACCGCTTCGTCAAAGTTTATTTGATCATTGTTGGAGATGTGAAAAGCTAAGCTTTCATCTGATTCTTCTTCTTCAGACAAGCGTTCACCAGTTTCGTAGTCGCGCATCCAAACGGGCTCTCTCCTTCTTCTTGTCTGTTGTGGAAATTCTGGTGAAGATTCCTCAGTTTCTGGAATTGCTTCTAAACTGCCGTTTTCTACTTCATTAGGTTCTCCATCAGTCTCTTCTCCTTCAGACTCTTCTGTGGCAATATCATCATCGTCTCCCCAAGCCAACGCATTATGCTCTGCCTCTGTTGTACTCAAGTTCCAATCCCATTTTCCACATTCTTCGAATATGACATCTCTGCTTATGATTATTTTCTTTGTCACCGGATCATACAAACGATAGGCCTTAGATTCGTCACTAACTCCAAGCAAGATGCATTTGTGACTTCGATCATCAAGTTTAATTCTCTTTTGTTCAGGGACGTGCACATGTGCAATCGAACCGAATACTCTGAAGTATTCTACATTTGGTTTTACTCCTGTCCACCTCTCCTCAGGTACCATGTCCTTGACTGCCTTTGTGTAACTGCGATTCAAAACATGAGCTGTCCATCTAGCTGCTTCTGGCCACAATGATTTCGGGATCTCCTTCTCAGACAACAGACATCGTACCATGTTCATGATGGTCCGATTCCTTCTTTCTGCGACTCCATTTTGCTGTGGAGTGTAAGCTGCTGTTAGTTGTCGTCTTATGCCATTATCTTTGCAGAATTTGTTGAATTCATTTGATGTGAATTCTCCTCCCCTGTTAGTTCTGAATCCACATATGGCTGTTTTTGCTTCTTTTTCAGCAAGGTTTTTGAAGTTTTTGAATGTTTCAAAAACTTCTGATTTATCTGCAAGAAAATAAATCCATGTTTTCCGAGAGAAATCATCTACAAGCACCAACAAATACCTCTTACCACTGTGGGAGATTGGAGTGATTGGTCCACAAAGATCTCCATGAATTAATTCCAATTTATTTGATGCTCTCCACTTGCTTTTCTTTGGAAATTTTTGTCGTTGCTGCTTTCCCACGTTGCATATTTTGCAAACTTTGTCTGCTTCTTTTAATTTTGGTAGTCCTTTCACCATTTGTTTCTACTGCATAATTTGAATAGACTTGTTGTTTAAGTGCCCATATCTCCTGTGCCAGAGAATCTCCAAGTCTTCTTCTTCCATCTTCAAGCAGTTACCAGGCAACGACTTCATCTTCACATAAACCAGGAACATGCGATTTGCAGTCATTTGTGTGTTTATTATCAAGCCCCTTTGTTGATGATAGATTCTGCAGGTTCCTTCTTTAATTAAGATCACCAAGCGGTTCTCCTGTAGTTGGCCTATGCTTAGCAAATTGTTGGTGAGATTGGGAACATAGTACACATTTGACACGGTTTGTGTGATACCTTCTACTTTAAATCTGACGCTGCCTTTTCCTTCAACTGCTATTTTCGAACTATTTCCCAATCTGACAGAGTGTTTGAAATTTTCATCGAGCTCAATAAACCAGGTTTTGTCTCCTGTCATATGATTTGAGCACCCGGAATCGAGAAACCAAATGCCCTTTCCTTCAGCTTTACTGACTTCTGTGTGCGCCATCAAGAGTAGTTCTTCCTCCTCGTCAAATTCAGCATAGTTGACGACTCCCTTTTCTGAGCTTGAGCATTCAAATTGATAATGTCCTTGCTTTCCACATCGAAAGCAGTTAATGGCTGACCTGTTGACAAAAGGCCTAGCTCTTCCCCGTCCTCTAAGGTGACTTCTTCCTCTCTGAAATGTCCCTCTGCCTCTTCCTTGTGCATTCCTTGGCTCATTCTCCACCTGTAGAACTTGCTCTTCACTCCTCTTCTCAATCACCTTTTGTTCATGTACAAGCAAAGATGCTTGTAATTCATCTACTGTGAGTTTGTCAATGTCTTTGGATTCCTCAATTGAGCATACTACGAAGTTGAATTTTTCTGTGAGACTCCGAAGTATTTTCTCAACGATTTTGACATCGGGCATATCTTCTCCGCAATTCCTCATGTCATTAGCAGTAGACATAACTCTTGCAAAATACTCAGACACACCTTCTCCTGACTTCATTTCTAGAGTTTCAAATGTTCTGCGAAGTCGTTGCAGCTGAGCCCGCTTCACTCTAGCACTTCCCTGATACTTGACTTTCATTGAATCCCACAATTGCTTGGCAGTCTCCTTCTGAGTGATGGTTTTCAAGATACTCTTATCTATGGATTGAAAGAGATAATTCTTTGCTTTGAGATCCTTGAGTCTTGCTTCGTCGATTGCCTTTTGTTGGGCTGTGTCTACGGCTTCGTTTCCCTTTGTTTCTTCGAAACCAGATTGAATAACGCTCCAATATTCCTTAGAACGCAGGAGATTTTCCATAATCAAACTCCAGTGATCGTAGTCTCCGTCGAATTTTGGAACACATGGTGTTGTGAAGCTTCCTGAATCAGTTGTCATTTCCTGTTTTCGTGTTTTTCCTCTCAAACACTCAAATTGTATGTTTCGTTTATCATGTCCTTACTCGCTCTGATACCAATTAAAGGAAACTGATAATCCTTCTTCAATCAAGTAGAAAAATAACTGAGGCTTTTATAAAGCCTTACAAACAGAAAAATCGAAATACAAGGAAAACATATCTAAACAAAATTGAACAAATCAACTCCTACAAACTAACTTACTTAACAGTTTAAATAACAATTCCTACCTATTATTTAGCTATCACGTTGCAGATCAAGTCAATAGCTCCAACAGTGACTCTGACTTATTTGGCAGACTGTTTACTTTTCAAAGTTTACTGTGTGCATTGCCAAAGCTATTTCTTTGTTTTTGTTTGATCATAGCTATTTGTGTGCATTGCCATAGCTATGTCTTTGGACCACCTGTTCTAAGAGAGTAAAAAAAAAATCACCATCAAGTTTCTGGGCCAAAGCGGCGCTGGCGGAGGAAGAAGTTGGGAGGGAGGGAGGGAGGGAGGGAGGCCTTACATATGTGATTGGCCTTTGGGATAGTGGGTTTGGGTATGTCTGTCTTTAATAATGTTTGATGAGCTACAATGAATGATGTCTTCCCATTTTTAAGCACTGTGTTTAATGACCTTTATTACAGTTTTGATTGCTTACATGATTGAGGCAAATCTAATGTATAAATAATAATTCTTCAATTTTTTTAATTAATTTAGGGTGTATTTAGTGTGACTTTGGAATGGACAAGTGAATTCTATTGACACACATGTGACATGCGAATTTTATTGGATCATCGTTTATGATGTGGTTACACCAAGAAAAAATCAATAATAACAATATTATGGATAAATTGGACCATTTGATGTTGGGTTGAACTTAAAAAAAGCAAATTTAACTCATTACAATAACACGATGAGAATCGTGTTAACAAAATTTGATCGAAACAAGCTATGTGTATTGTTCACTTCAAAAGTTTATAAATAGATCAGATTTGGTCTTTTAAAATTAGGCACATTTAAAAGAATCAAAATGGGTATCACTGGTTATGAGTTTTTCTCCCTAGATGGGTAATTAGAGAGATTTATTACTATAGGTAGGAAGCTATTAGGGAATATTTTATTAGTATGTGAATGTTAAAATAAAATGATGATATTTAATTGGGAGTTTCTTTCTTACTAAAACGAGGAGGAACACAATGATGATGTTTTACTACTATGTGTATCTCCTAGATGTAGACCATTATTTCACATACAATAGTATTACCTATTTAGTACATAACGATGTTTGAAATGGGTCCCATTTGATATTATAGGTTCAAAATTTTGGGATAAAAAAAAAGAACGTCTTAATTCAAAATTAGAAACCAATTTTGTTTATGAAGTTTAAGGAAAAAAGGGGAAGACAAATTAAGTTTTGTTATTAAATAATGTTGAGCAATTAATGAATTTAATTATTTGTGAACTGTTACAATTTAAAGTTTATGCTATTTTATAAAAGATTAATTTTCTATCTGTTGGACATTTGTCTTAGACATGAATATTAACTAAAAAAAACTACATAGTTTTGGTTGTCTGATTGATACATTTGATGTGAGAGTTAATACGAGAAGATACAAGAATTGAGAACAATACAAAATCAGTTGAATAACACAAAATCCGCATTACATTAATAACCTATGGAATAAGTCAAAAATCCCTACTAAGTAGGAGTTATTAACAAACTCAAATACTACTAGGTCAAAGTCCTATCATAACATTATCCTCCCTTAATCTGATTTATAACAATCAGATTATCTTTGGTTCTTGACATACTCCCATTAAGGCACGCAGCTTCTCAAAGTTAGCTAATGGAAGTGGTTTTGTCATGGCGTCAGCCATCTGCTCCTAGGTATGACTGTAAGTCATCTTCACAACTCCATCCTTGGTGAGATCACGAAGAAAATGGAAGCGGACGTCAATGTGCTTGCTTTGACCATGCATAATAGGATTTGTCGAAAGCTTCATAGTAGAGCTGTTGTCACAAAACATCACAGTAGGATCCTGTTGAGCATGATGAAGTGTCTTCAACATCCATCTCAACCAAACTGCTTGACTGGAACAAAAAGCTACAGCGACAAACTCGGCTTCAGTTGTGAAGAGTGTGACAATAGGCTGCTTTCGAGATGACCAAGACACAACACCGTAACTAGATAAGAAAAAAAAAAACCAGAAGTACTCTTCCTATCCTCTAGATCCCCTGCATAGTCACTATCAGTGTAAGCCACAAGCTCATAATTTCCTTCTTTGCGATAGAACACACCAAAATCAAACGTCACTTTGATATAACGCAACACTCTCTTGGTGCCTGAAAATGTAATTCGGTGGGATGCTCCATAAACCTGCTCAAGAGACTCACAACAAACATAAGATCTGGCCTTGTGGTTGTTAAATACATCAAACTCCCCACAATTTGCTTATAAATAGTGCTGTCCACCGGTATCCCATGAGTGTCTTTCACAAGCTTAGAACCTGGAACAATGGGGTTACGTACAGAATAACAAGCAGTCATGCCAAAAAGATCCAGAATCTCTTGAGTAAATTTCTTTTGATCAATAAAAATTCCATCAACCTGTTGCAAGACTTCTATACCAAGAAAATACCGCATTCGACCGAGATCCGTCATATCAAATTCTTGCATCATGGATTGCTTAAAACTGGTAAACAAAGCTGCATCGTCACCAGTAAAAATAAGGTCGTCAACATATAGACAAACAATGAGGAGTTTACTTTCTGGAGATTTTTTTAGAAACAAGGTGTGTTCATGGGGACATTTTTCGAAACCTTCCTTCAAAAAATATGATTCAATCCGGCTATGCCAAGCTCGTGGGGCATGTTTTAAGCCATACAATGCCTTTTGAAGCCGATACACCTTATGTTCTTCACCTTTCAATTCATATCCAAGGGGCTGCTCGACATACACCTCTTCATCCAACTGACCATGTAAAAATGCTGATTTAACATCTAACTAGGATATAGGCCAGTTATTATGAGCTATAAGAGAAATAACAAGCCGAATGGTATCCAATCGGGCAACGGGTGCAACAACCTCTGAATAATCAACCCCATGTCGCTGAGTATAGCCCTTGGCAACCAGCCGGGCCTTATATTTGTCAATTTCTCCATGCTCATTCAATTTAGTCTTGTATACCCACTTTCTTTCCTCTAGCTGGTAAATCAGTGAGCTCCCATGTTGCNAACAGTTCATGATTGTGTGTGATTGGATCATTGGGCTTGGGCTTGGGCTTGGGCGGATATGGGATAAGCGAAGACGGGGACGGGGATTATAAATTTACCCGCGGACGGGGATGAAAATAAAAATTATACCCGTTAGCGGGGGTGGACTAGAGATGGACGAAGGTTTTTTAAGCGGGTACGGGATGAAGACTATACCCCCGCCCTAACTTCGGTCCATTGACATCCTTATTCACCGTCATAGTTGTTAAATCGTGTAGCGAAATGCATATCGTTTTTTAAAAATAATGTATTGTATCGTATCGTGTATCGTAAGATACACGTAATTTTAATTTTTAAATAATTATTAATAAAATATATGTATATACCTTTATAAAAAAATCATAAACTCATAATAATATAGTATTTTATTAATATTCCACAAACTATTCAAGTTTCCAACATTGTTCAATAATATTAAAATACAAAGATCTATAATTCAAACTTCTAACATTAATTACATGAACAACTTTAATATTAATTAAAAATTTTGAATTCAATTGAACAACATTAACATTACATTATTTATTTTTTTAAAACTTTAACCACTGAAATGATGTTGTTTCACTAGCTAGTGATTTAAAAATAAGTCTGAGGGTAAAACGAAGTCATTTCAATTCTAAAAAATAAAAAACAAAAATAAAAAAACAGAATCGTCACGATGCATATCGTACGTATTGTATTGTATATCGTACGATACAGTACAAAAATGATACAGAGACACGATACATATGATTTTTCAAATGCATCGTACGATACGTATTGCATATCGTACGATATTAACAACTATATTCACCACTATAAGTCTAATAGCTCTAATTAAATGTCCCAATGAATCTTTTTCTAAATCCCGAGTTCAGCCACTCAATCACTTAGGCCAACACCACCAAGAACAATTTTTGAATTAGCCAATTTATCAAAAATTTAAAGTGATTCAAGATCACTCTAATGCTGAATTTTTCAAATTGATTATTTTATGGATTTTTTGTCATTATTCTTTTTGTTGATTTGAGTCAAAATTCGAGGTTAAAAAAGTTTAACAAAAGAATCATAAAATTTGGATCCTGGCCTTTGGTAGCCCACACCAAGCTCAACCAACAGTTGCCAGTCACTGTGCTTGACCGGGCCGCTAATGTCCGACCCTACATTGGGCTTTTCCAATTTCGTACTAGGACTTTATATGCATAACTGACCCAAGCATGTTTATCATCAATCACTC
>CAUOFW020005891.1:234669-299438 GCA_963454935.2 Ilex paraguariensis
AGGCAGCTGTAAGTTGACGATGGATGCCATGTGACACACAGAAATCATTGAATGATTTTGAGGTGAATTCCCCTCCGTGGTCTGTCCGTAACCCCTTGATGCAAGTTTCCTTCTCTGTCTCTACTTTTGTTTTAAAAGCTTTGAAGATGCTAAATGATTCTGATTTTTCAGTCAAGAAGAACACCTAGATTTTGCAACTAAAGTCATCAATAAATGTTAAGATGTACCTCTTCTGGCTATTGGAAATCGGAGAGATAGGTCCGCAAATATCAGCATGAAGGAGCTGAAGTACTTGAGAGGCCCTCCAGATGCTTTTTTGTGGGAATGGATTTCGATGCTGCTTTCCCATCATACAATCTTCGCATAAAATGTTGGAGTCAGTAAGTGGTGGCAAACCCTTGACCATCTGTCATTGATGAAGTAGTTTTAATCCTCTGAAACTCAGGTGTCCATAGCGGCAATGTCATAAGTAATTTGGATTCTCCACATGAGTATGCAAACAATGGTCATCTTGTGTCTGGATCGTGGCAAGAAGAACAAACATTCGGTTGAAAGACATTGTTGGTTCAATAATAAGACCCTTTTGTGGATGAAAGACTTTGCACATGTTATTTCGAATTAAAATTGCCAAGCCTTTCTCCTGCAACTGTCCAATACTCAATAAATTATTCTTTAAAGCAGGAACATAGAATACCTCACTTATGACTTGCACAATTTTACCAACTTGCATGTGAATAGTGCCCTTGCCCATAACTTCCAGCTTGGAATTGTTTCCCAGTTTGACGGATTTGCGAAAGCTGCCATCTAGAGATGAGAACAACGCCAGTTTTCTACATATATGATTACTGCAACCTGAGTCTAAAAACCAAGCCTCTTTCCCTGAATCTCCTCCATCAACATTAACATAGGCCATGAGAAGGACTTCTTCATGTGCATATGCATCATCACTTGTTTCAACAAAATTAAACTTCAGTCCCTTGGCCTTCTTATTTGGACATTCACATTGAAAATGTCCCAGGTCATGGCAGTAGTAACACTCCACAATTGACTTATCAAAACTTTCTCTGCCGCGACCACGACCATGACCACTAGTACCACGACCTCGACCTTGTGCGGCGACATGGGTGTCATGCCTTATGGCTAAGGCTTGCTCTTCCACAACATGACTACTCATCTGTTGTTCATGCACCAAAAGGCTACTCTGCAATTCGTCAACAGACATGTCTTCCAAATTTTTGGACTCCCCAATGGAGCAAACAACGTAATCAAATTTGGAAGACATAGATCGCATAATTTTCTCAATTACAGTGATGTCGGCCATCTTTTCACCATGAACACGCAGTTTATTTGTGATAGTGAGAGTATGAGCGAAATAGGCATCAACTGACTCTCCCTCTTGCATGTGGAGAACCTCAAACTCTCTGCGGAGTGCTTGAAGTTGTGTGCGTTTGACCCTTGCATTCCCTTGATACTTCAGCTTCATCGAATCCCAAATATCCTTTGAGGTATCCTTTCTGAGGATAATCTCAAGGATGGACCTGTCTATGGTTTGAAAGAGATAATTTTTGGCCTGCAAATCCTTTAATCTCAGATCAGCCATTGCCTTCTTCTGTTCATCTGTAGGTTCTGGACCGACTGCTACGGCAGGAAACCCATCTGTAGGTTCTGGACCAGCTGCTACGGCAGGAAACCCATCTTCAATCAACGTCCAGTATTCTTTTGCACGAAGAAATTTCTCCATGAGCATGCTCCAGTGAATGTATTGTCCATCAAACTTTGGAATGGCAGGTTGAACAAAACTGATACCAGATGTGAGAGTTAATATGAGGAGATACAAGAATTGGGAGAATACTTTCTTAGTTTATTCAAGTAACAATTGCTTCATTCTAAAGGGGGATTTATAAGCTTCTTTAATGAAGAAAGCTCATTTAGGAGATTTTGTGTAGTGAAAGAGGCAGAGGGCTCTCTAATTTGTTATTCTCTGCTTGAATTATGTTAAGTAGGTATCACCTGACAAGAAAGTAAATCAAATGTTTTAGTATAGTAAATTTCAAAGGCTTGTGTAATTAGCTATGGTGATGCACTTTGTAATGTTTGGGCGTGCCATGAAATTGGATCTGGGTGGTGTGATGTGCATGTTAAATGCAGTAGATGGTTGAATTTTCTTTGTCTAATCCAAATGCCTTGGAATTGGCTTCTAAAAATTTTGGCTGCTGTTCTCCTATGCATACATAGTATTTACCCAGTTGATCTTAAAAGCTGAGATTCACCTGTTATCTTTTCACTCTGCATAGGTAATATCTGAATGCGCATGCACCATTTTCTCTTTCTGTAAGGAAGAACTGAGCACTTCCCTGCTTTTCTTTGCTGGCTGTCATCACCATCACTGCTGGCACTGTCTGGGAGCTAAAGTAAGTGCAGTGGATACTTAATTGCTACAGCACCTATCAAGAAATGGCAGAAGAGACTTCAAAGCCCTCAGAAGAAGCAGCTGCTACCCTTTTGGTTCGTCACCTTCCTGAAGCCATTCCCTATGACACCCTCTGTCGACTATTCTCTCACTATGGTGCTTCCTACGTGCGGCCGTGCACTGGAGGAAAAGTGAGAAACTGTGCATTCATTGATTTCAAGAGTGAAGCTTTGGCATCGCAAGCACAACACCAGTTAAACGGATTGCGGTTTCTTGGCAAAGTCTTGTCGGTGGAGAAAGCTAGTAAACCAATAGATGATAGCAAATCTCATCAAAGTGAAACTCAGTTTGGGAAGGGCTCCATATCCTCAATGAAAAATGCTCTTGTAACCAGAGATCTTGATGAAGGATTGAAAAGAGGCTCCTTACCTGCTAGTGAATCCATAGCAGAAAGACTTGGCGTGGACTACCCATTTCCTCCCCATCTTGAGTATGCATACCCCTCAGCAGATAGAAATATAGTGACCAACATTGTGAATGCTCTTATTGCAGTTCCTCGATTCTATATCCAGGTGTTACACTTGATGAACAAAATGAATCTTCCAGCTCCATTTCATTCTTTGCCAATGCAACCTCTAACACCTCCAGCACCGGCTATGCCACCACTCGAACCACCTCCTCCTCCTCCTCCTCCTCCCTCAGCTGCTAAGTCTCGATTGGCAGATCTGTCTAGTGGTGAATCAGAGTTGGAGTCTTCAGATGAAGAAGTTGATGACAACACCAATTCCATCAGAGGTACGAGAGAAGTGGGACATAAACAAAAACGCATCAAGCGAGAAACTATTCTAGGTCCTGCAGTGGATAAAGACGTGGCTCATGAGGATGTAGGATTAAAACCTGCCACCTTGGTGCCAAAGGAGATCCCAGTGGTCAAAAAGAAAAACCCTGTGCTTCATATCAAAATTGCCCCTAAACAAATGCAGACTGAACAGAAACATAATGGTACCAACAAAGAATCAGAGGAGGTAGAGAAAGAGAACTCAGATCTGAAACCTTACGCAACCCCAGAAGAATTGGAGAGTGGGAAGTTGCCACCTGAGGAAATTTTATCACTTCCAATGTTTAAGAATTATACTGCTGGGTGTCCTGCTTCAGTGTTGTACATAAAAAACTTAGCAAAGGATGTGGTTGCAGATAACCTCTACTTCATATTTGGATCATTATTTGGGAGCATTGAGGCTGCTAAATCTTGTCTGAGTGTGAAGCTAATGCAGGAGGGAAGAATGAGAGGCCAAGCTTTTGTGACATTTCCAACGGTTGAGCTTGCCCATCGAGCTCTGAATCTGGCTAATGGGTATGTGTTTAAAGGGAAGCCCATGATCATCCAGTTTGGCCGGAATCCTGTAGCTGCAAAAGCAAACTAAAAATCTTATCTGCAGAAGCATACGGATCCATGAATTTTGGGTGAATGAACCTTGAATTTGACTTGTTTATACGAAATTTCAGTGAGTTAATGTAATTTAGATCCAAATTAGTCAAACTAATTTTTTCCAAATTCAAGTGACAGCATCTGTACAGCTTACTCAGCCAAGTAACACTGATGAGCTTCAAAATCTGTTCGAATGGGCTTCAACAAGACTCCAATGGAGTGGATCAATTGAGTGGATCTCCAAGTTGAAGTTAAAAATAAGGGTTAATTGTACTTGAGGTTTTTAAATTATGGGGTTTGTCTAATTTTGGCCATTAATATTTTAATTGTATTATTTTGGTTCCTAAAGTATTGAATATGTTTTTACGTGATTTCTTACACATATAGTATCTAAATTGCAAATTATTTTTAATCATAAATTTATCACGTGATACTTAAATATAGGTAAAAAAAATTATTTAGGTAGCTCTTGACTAAAATTTAAGTAGTTCTTGACCAAAAATGTGTAATTTAAGTAGTTTTTAACCAAAATTTTGATAGTTTATGACAAAAAATGTGTAATTTAGATAGTTCTTTGACCAAAGTTTGAGTAAAAATTTGGTCAAGAGTTGTATAAATTATATTTTGCTTATATTTAAATATTATGTGACAAGTTTATAATAAAAATTTATTAAAAATCTATGAGTAATGTGGATGTTTGTTTGAGGGAGATTTCATATTTTTGGAGGCCTCTCCTATAATTTTTCCTCAAATGGATCCAGATCCGATTGTCGGACTATTTGATATCCATCGGGTCATACGCCCTACAAACTTGCTAGAAATTGGACTAATCGGCAGAGACATCCTACGCCGAAGTTCGAGGGAGGGTTTTCTCCGTTTCCGGAGACCCCATACATCATCACCATCTGCAAAAAGGGGCTGTTTCGAGAGAGATATCATTTTAATTTCCTAAAATGGAGGTTGATTGCGAAACTCCTACTAAAGGTAAATGTGTACTGTGGATGGAAAATTTTCTCTCTCTAGCTCTAGGGTTTTCTGAATTGTTATGCTTAAAGTCGTGTAATCTTTTTTTTTTTTTTTTCTCTTTCCAATATTCGTAATAGGCGAAGAAGAAGAGAAGAGGAAGCCGATAGTGGTGATACTGGTGGGTGCACCAGGTAGTGGCAAATCCACCTTCTGCGATCATGTCATGCGGGTCTCTACCCGACCATGGGTCCGAGTGTGCCAGGTTCATCTCTCTCTCTCTCTGAAGCTCACGTGTTTGTTGAAATGTTTCAATGGGCTTCTTCATATTCATTGTTCATAAGTTGATCCATTGACCATTGTCCACCTGTATCATGTATCCTACTGGTGTACTGCTTCCCAACTAGCCCTCATACCTTTTGATTTCTTAGTCTGAGAGACTTGTTCATTTTTTATCTTTGGTAATCAAATTTTAAGCATTGTGCATAGATAAAGAAACATGGTGTCTTTGGGACTTAAACAGTGGAGCATTTATCTCTTCTATAGATATACTAGTTATTTCCTGTGTCTGAAAGCATGTAGTAATAAAAAAAATGATCAACAATAAATATATTTATATTTACATTCAAAATTAAAATACAAAGATTGAGAAAAAAGAAATGAATTTAAGCATTTGGTTATAGTTGAGGCGAGTGGTGGTGGACGACAATGGTGGTGGTGGAAGATGGTGATGGTTGTGATGGGTGACGACAATCGGTTGTGATGGTGGCAGTCGTGGGGGGCAATGGTGGTGGTAGGGCGGTGGGGATGGTCGTAGTAGGGATGATGGTGGGACAGTGGTGTTAGTGGTAAGGTGGTGGTGGTGGTGGTGGTGGTGGTTGCGGTAGTTGTGGTGGGACGGTGGGTGTGGTGATGATAGTGAAGTGGCGACAGTGATAGTGGTTGTTGTGACAGGTGATAGTGGGGTAGCAGCGGCGGCAACGATAATGGTAGTCGTGGTGGTGGTGATGGGGCGGTTGGGGGGGGTGCTAGTGGTAGTGGTAGTGGTAGTGGTAGGACAATTCCAAATACTATTTAAAAAAGAAAAATACTTATGAGCAATTATAAGTCCTATAAACACTTTTAAAAAATTGTCCTAAACACACATTTAGAGGCCTATTTTTTCTATTAATTTTGGGGTGTTAATAGTAACCGTCAGATTAATTTTAAAATAAAATTTAAAGAGATTTCAACCGTGAAAAGCAAAAGTCATTTTGTTATCTTTTGAGATTTGAATTGTATTGTACTTTATTATGTAAATGGTTAAAGCAATGTTGTTCTGACAGTTTGGGATATTGTTTTTGTGGGGTTAGTAACTTACTTCTCTTTGCTTTTTAGTGCAGGACACGATTGGAAATGGTAAGGCTGGAACCAAAACTCAATGCCTGATGAGTGCTGCAAGTGCATTGAAGGCTGGCAAGAGTGTATTTATTGACAGATGCAATTTAGATAGAGAACAGCGCTTAGACTTTGTAAATATTGGTGGCCCTCAAGTAGATGTGCATGCTGTGGTGCTTGATCTTCCTGCAAAGCTTTGTGTTTCTCGGTCTGTAAAGAGGACTGGGCATGAAGGAAATTTGCAA
This sequence comes from Ilex paraguariensis, assembly GCA_963454935.2. NCBI lineage: Eukaryota > Viridiplantae > Streptophyta > Magnoliopsida > Aquifoliales > Aquifoliaceae > Ilex > Ilex paraguariensis. The sequence goes on from CAUOFW020005891.1 coordinate 241,094, forward strand.
GGTGGAAAAGCTGCTGCTGTTGTCAACCGAATGCTGCAAAAGAAGGAACTCCCAAAGTTGAGTGAAGGGTTCGCTCGAATAATGCTTTGCCAGAATGAAAGTGATGTTCAAGTTGCTATTAATATGTACAATGCACTTGGTCCATTAGATACCCTTCCATCTGGTTATTTTGGCCAGAAGAACCCAGCCGCTAAAATTCAACTTGGTATAATGAAGTTCCTAAAGAAAGTCGATGGCCCCAGTAGGGCAGGANGTTAGATACCCTTCCATCTGGTTATTTTGGCCAGAAGAACCCAGCCGCTAACATTCAACTTGGTATAATGAAGTTCCTAAAGAAAGTCGATGGCCCCAGTAGGGCAGGATCTGATGCTAATGTGCCTCAGGATTCCATTGCTAATCGAATTTCCAAGGAAAATGATCGCCTCCCTGAAGGACCAGATAATGGTTCTGCTTCATTGGGTCATGCTGTTAACAATGTGACAGATGGTGAAGAGCTGGAAATGGGCTCTCCTGGAGGTACAGTTTCTTCGTGCAATGTTCCCACTTTGGCATTTCCATCTATCTCAACAGCGGATTTCCAGTTCAACATTGAGAAAGCATCTGATATTATTGTCGAGAAAGTTGAGGAATTTGTGAAAAAGCTTGGAGATGCTAGGCTTGTTTTGGTAGACTTGTCTCATAAATCAAAGATATTGGCTTTGGTTAGGATCAAAGCCACTCAAAAGAACATTGACTCCAGTAAGTTCCACACATTTGTTGGAGATATAACTCGACTTAGTTCAGAAGGAGGTTTACGCTGCAACGTAATTGCTAATGCTGCCAACTGGTAAGCTTCTTCTAACATTCACTTCTAGCCTAATCAAAGCCTTCATAAGGATTCATTGGGTTTCCCAAAACCAATATTTCCTCTCTGTAATTCCTCTTCCTGATTATCTGTGGCTGCTTGAATAATCTGTCATCACCGTTGCATTTGTCCCTGAGCTATTTATTTATTTTTGTAATAATGCTTTTTCAAGGATTTAGGTAGGTTGAAATAAGGGAGAATCTAGAATAAATATGAGTTTGAAAATAAAAGAAACTCACTATAATTAATGGTCTTCTAGAGTCCTTGACTCGCTTTTCTTATAATGTTAAGTAGGGATTACAATCTACTGCCCATTTAAAAAGCTGTTTTAGGTTTTATTAACCCACGTGAAATCTGCTAGTTTCTGCACCACATCTATGGTAGTCTCTATATCTGCTTTTATGTTGCAGAGTCCTACAATCATTTCACTTTTAAAATGTTAGTGACCTGATAAGAAACAGGGATAAGGTTGGGAAGCAGTGTGTTATTTGGAAGTTGATTTACCTCCTGAGATGTATGTGTGTGGAGTGTTGAGCAATTGAAAAACAACTGGCGGTTATTGGAGAAAATGTCTCATGTAGCACAAAATCGAGGGGGGCACTGGCCTATTATTGTTTATTCCTTTTATGGATTCAATTGCAGCATAAGCTTTCTAATACCTGTGGAATGTTCTTTATTGTTGGATGACAGGCGACTGAAACCAGGAGGTGGAGGCGTGAATGCTTCTATATTTAGTGCTGCAGGTGCCGCCCTAGAGACTGCAACAAAAGAGCGTGCTGTATCTCTTACCCCCGGGAAAGCTGTAATCGTCCCTCTTCCTTCAACTTCTCCGTTATTTAGTAGGGAAGGAGTTACCCATGTCATACATGTCCTTGGACCAAATATGAATCCGCAGAGACCAAATTGTCTCAACAATGACTATATTAAAGGCTGTGAAATTCTTCGTGAGGCTTACTCATCAATCTTTGAAAGTTTTGCATCTATAGTGAGGACCCCCAAAAATTTGTCCATGGAAAGCTATGAAAAACAAGTGTCAGGTTTGTCAGATTCTCAGAATCACTTTGAGATTAGTCCTATGGATCAATTTTTAAATAGTGAACTGAAATTCAAGAGAGAGGGTGTCCATGAATCTGGGGGAAACAAAAAGTGGAAGCCACTTCAGGATGAACTTGGATCTAATTCAAGAAATTCAAAAAATAGAGAGAACAATCCAAACAGTGAAAAGAATGGTGGAAGCATGACCAAGTCATGGGGATTCTGGGCTCAAGCTCTTTACCGCATTGCCATGTTTCCTGAGAGGCATAAGAATGATGTAATAGAAATATCAGATGATGTTGTGGTACTGAATGATCTTTATCCAAAGGTTATTGGTCTCTCTCTCTCTCTCTCTCTCACACACACACACACACACAGTCTAGTTTTCAATCTAATAACATTGATACTCTATTGCAGGCACAAAAGCACCTTGTGGTGATGGCACGAGCTGAAGATCTTGATTGTCTTGCAGATGTACGTGAAGAACACCTCCAGTTGTTGAGGACGATGAATACCATGGGCTTGAAGTGGGCTGAGAAGTTCCTAAGTGAACATGAAACATTGGTCTTTCGCCTTGGCTACCATACAGTATGTCTTCCTTGAGCCATTTTGCTAAGTTTCTGGTTGATTTGTCTTTTCCTTGTGTAATGCTGTGACTGGTTGCTTGATTTCTAAGACAAAAAAGTTGTTGAAATTTAAACGTTGAAATGGTGATCTTGAAGTAGTGCAACCATTCTTTTTCTGAGGATAGACCATTTAAGCACATACTCAAAGACCTGATAGTCCTAATATGATAGTTTGACTAGACAAGAAAAGGATGGAATTAGGATCAGATGTCTTTACAAAAAAACTTGGGGAAGGTACAGAGGGCTAGAAGGTGATATAGACTCCTGATCATGTTTTATCCTTCACAAGTTATAATGAGACTGAGCTACGGACAAAATGGTTTAAATCAATGGGAGTGCCCAATAAGACATGGGCTTGTGGTTGTCAGGAAGGTGTGCCTGCCTTACTTTTAATTTACACATCAAAGAAACTGAATGGTGAATGCTAATTTATGTTTGACAAAGGCCACAAGGGACATAGGAGAATATGATGGAATTAGGATCAGATGTCTTTATAAAAAACCTTGGGGAAGGTACAGAGGGCTAGAAGGTGATATAGACTCCTGATCATGTTTTATCCTTCACAAGTTATAATGAGACTGAGCTACCGACAAAATGGTTTAAATCAATGGGAGTGCCCAATAAGACATGGGCTTGTGGTTGTCAGGAAGGTGTGCCTGCCTTACTTTTAATTTACACATCAAAGAAACTGAATGGTGAATGCTAATTTATGTTTGACAAAGGCCACAAGGGACATAGGAGAATATGATGGAATTAGGATCAGATGTCTTTATAAAAAACCTTGGGGAAGGTACAGAGGGCTAGAAGGTGATATAGACTCCTGATCATGTTATATCCTTCACAAGTTATAATGAGACTGAGCTACCGACAAAATGGTTTAAATCAATGGGAGTGCCCAATAAGACATGTGCTTGTGGTTGTCAGGAAGGTGCGCCTGCCTTATTCTTAATTTACACATCAAAGAAACTGAATGGTGAATGAATGCTAATTTATGTTGGACAAAGGCCACAAGGGACATAGTAGGATATGTGGACTAGTCAAGAGAGAGACAGAGAATTAGGATGGGTAACTTCATAGAAGGTAGGACAACACCATCTACTGGTGACCAAGTAAATGGTGAAATACAGCAATATTAAGGTATTAAGAAGAGGGAGGAGGCCCAAGAAACATAAAATTAGCTTCTAAGAAAGGGCATAATGGCCTTTGATTTAAATACGTTATAAAAGCAGATTATCCTGGCAAAAGGTTTGTGTATAGTTTGGACTATAATGAATTCTTGAACTATTGTTCCTCGCGGTACAAACTATAGCAGTTTCCACTTGCGTGCTACTGGATATTAATAAGGATGGAATAATTATAATTGCATGCATTCTCTTTTGATGCAACTGAGAGAATTTAGCAATGGAATGATGATAATATAGTGTTTGATGTAGTTGTGGATATCACGCATAAGTATTTTCATATTGTAGCTTAAACTTAACTTTTTTCCGGAGATAAACTAGTAGTTATATGCTAAGAAATGAGATTGCTTTCCTAGTAAGCTTGTTGACCTTTCCGTTTTTGCAGGCACCTTCAATGCGACAACTGCACCTGCATGTTATCAGCCAGGATTTTGATTCAGTACATCTGAAGAATAAAAGACACTGGAACTCATTTAATTCACCATTCTTCCGGGATTCAATAGACGTAATAGAGGAAGTCGTTAAACATGGGAAAGCCACATTGAAAGATGATGACAGATTCCTGTCAATGGAGTTGCGATGCCACCGATGTAGAAGTGCACATCCAAATATACCTCGCCTCAAAACACATATAAGCAAGTGTCGAGCCCCTTTTCCTGCTGTTCTACTCCAACCTGGTCATTTAGTGTGTGCACGAACTAGTGATGGACTTGTTCAGTAGGAGTGTCCAGGCTATCCTCCATCAAAATTTTGCCTTCTTGTTTATAACAGTCTCTCTGTTTGTGCCCGAGCGTGGGCATGTATTCCATCTTCACGAGGCTCTTAGGGCCTGTTTGGTATGTTTTTGGGAGGGATTTGGATTGACTTGTCTAAACTCGGGTTTGACCAAAGATGGAATTCAAGGAAGGGATTCAATATTTCATGTTGTCCATATCCATGTTTGGTATGTGCAGGAATATATGATTGTTATGATAATATATTTGTATTTAAATGATTATTGTGCCCTTTAACTAATTTAATTCAAACATGAGTATGGATATATATGGGGTATAAATGTTATTTGAATGTGAAATTCTCAAACTCACTTATGAAACTAACCCCCCTTTCTCTCTCCCTCCGATGGGTTTCATGAAACTTAATGGTGTATTTGAACGTGGATGAGCAAAAGGTGCAAGTAACGTGAGATGAGCATGGATCAGAGTTTTAAAGTTCGTGTATTATGATGAAATCAAATATTGAGGGGATTAAAAGGGTGTATACAGTAAAAATATAGTGGTTCACCGGCTCGGGAGTTCGGCTAATCCACACTTTAATGGAGGCCATGGCTCCTTTTTCTTTATTGATCATACTAAAGGTTTACAGAATAGGTTTTTGGTCATTCGGTCCTCCTCTGAAGGGAGCATTACATGGTATTTATAGGGGGAGACCCTTAATCTATAGGATCTGATCCGTGATTCTCGTTATCTATCCGAAAAATTCTCCTTGATCTTAGGAGAGTATCGTGGTTGGTTGAGAATTTTGTGTCTTGAGTGTTATTTCAAACCGCCTGTAAAATTCTTTGTAGTATCCAATTGCTTTCTCATTACTTCAGCTTATTATCTCGCTTGAGGGGAGTTCTAGCTCTGGTTTTCTGAGTTGTGCATAGTTCTGACTTTCTAAACTCAGCATATCTGACCTCCATGTTTGACCTCCGTTCCCAAACTCTTGCTCGAGAATCATTCTGAATATCATCAAAATCCCATGAACAAGGGTTTCATGACCGGGTCGAATTTCAAACCCTATATTAAATTCATAGTTACTAAATATGGGTTTAAGGGGTTTAGTCCATAACCCATGTTCTTAACCCTCACACCCACGTACCAAACACTCCCTTAATCTCTTTGCTAATGTGCGTTTGCACTTCTCTGTGCCGGTGAATCATGAATTGTACGGATTTTATGGTGTACAAATGCAGCATTAAGGTGGGTTGAATGCATGATCAATCCAAGCAAGGAACTTTTGCTTGGAAAAGCAACCGCAATCTCTTTCAACTAATTTACTCATTATCACGAAAACCCCCATGTCCGAACTTGGGAACTTAATTTCCAACTATAGTATGTTCTTGTTTAGCGTGGGCTAATGAATTTATTGTCGATGTAATAAGACACTTCGTACTCTTATTATTATTTGAATCATCTTCATAACCCAATAACTGAAGCCTATTATTTAACTTAAAAAAGGCCAAAGAAAAGGAAGACGCATCACCCACTGCCAAAAGGGNTATTATTATTTGAATCATCTTCATAACTCAATAACTGAAGCCTACTATTTAACTTAAAAAAGGCCAAAGAAAAGGAAGACGCATCACCCACTGCCAAAAGGGCTGCCAATTGGTATCAACCTATCAAGCCGGGCAAGCAAGTCTGCAAATTCTATTGGGTTGCACATGAACATCTCACTCACATGAATCTCACATGTAGAACCCCATAAAAATCTGCACCCACTGGCTTTAATGGATTCGAAGACAAATGGCAATCAAGTGAGGAGCCACAGAATGCCAATTTTGAAAANGCATGAACATCTCACTCACATGAATCTCACACGTAGAACCCCATAAAAATCTGCACCCACTGGCTTTACTGGATTCGAAGACAAATGGCAATCAAGTGAGGAGCCACAGAATGCCAATTTTGAAAAAGTAGGTTAAAAGACGATATGCATTGATGATACCAAAATTTGACATCACCTCCACGTCAACTTGTTTGGTATCAGAAGTTGTAGACCCGAGAAGAAATCTGGAGATCGATCTTCCGATGCCTAAGTCAGAAAGAGTATTTAAGAAGAAGAACATGAAATTAAGAGTTCAATTATCTTCTCCAAATTATCTTACATCTTCTCTTTTATAGCCAATGAATTAGGCCGTTGGACGATTCTTATCCATAATGTAAATATGGATATTACCGTGCTGTAGTGGGTGACAGCTCTCCATCCGGAGTAAGAGTCTAAGCTGGATTTGAAATAATCAAATCGTAAAGAGGTCAGACCCTGTCAACCCGAGAGCTCGAGCTGAGTTGGAGTTGGACTAAATAGTCTTTTCATCTTATGCCAATATCTCCATCATCATGTTCCATTTTTACTAACACAACCAAGTCCAGTACTTTGTCATTTTCCATCCACAGTCCATAGTCAAAAGGCATTGAAGAAGGAAAAGAACACAACAAATGAAGCAAAAAAAAAAAAAGATCAGGAGACATTGGAGATCATAGTGAATATCCACTAACTTGCAATACTCTGCAGCATACGCAAAATGTTTTACAAATCCGGAATTACAACCTATATTGACATGGAAACATAAAGTTGCTGGTTAATTCAGTATTAACGGATTCAATCCCTATGGTAGTAGAAGTGGAAGATTTACTGAGGGTTCGGTGGGCGGCTATTGGCGGCAGAAACTCTAGAGCCCCACTCAAGCAGCTCTTTGCTTGTGTCATCCTTGTGAACAATCACTTCAATGAAGCACAAGCAATCTTTCTTCTCATTAGTTGCTGTCTCTATTGCTTTAATGAGCTCCTCTTCATACCGGACCTGCAAGAATGAAAATTCAATCATAGTTCAATAAGGCTGCTGGCTGCCTACTTCACCATCACGTATAGAGTGAAAGCATAATGCGACTCGACTCACCTTAGCTGTCCAGCACTTGCCTTCGCCGTTGTGGATTGCGTCAACCAATCCAGTGTAGTTCCAGTTCTTGATCACATTGTATGGTCCATCATGGATCTCAACTTCAATGGTGTAACCACCGTTGTTGATCAGGAAAATTATGGTGTTCTGTCCACAGCGTATCATTGTTGACACATCTTGTGCAGTCACCTGCAACCATTCAGCAAGAAGAGCGTAAACAGATGAAGGAAAAGGGATACAGGTGCGATAGGAGGGCATGGTTAAGCAGGTAAGTGAAGGCTCTCTCTCCCGCTCTGTGGCCTTGTGTAAAGCCTTTCTACCCATTTTGATCTTCATTCTAAGTGAACAAGTCGAAAGCAGTTAAGGTGATAGCAATAGTAAGCAGGGAAGCAATAAATACATAAATCATTTATGTCACAATTAAACAAACATATCACATCATTAAAATCATTTGACTAGGCGAAGTACTACAAGGTTTTAGCCCAAATAGTGTACACTCAACAGTTTCTACTTTCTGCAGCTAAATAGAGACATATATACCTGGAAGCTCCCATCACCAATGCAAGCGATCACTCGCTTATCTGATGCAGCTTGTGCATATCCGAGAGTTGCACCCACGGACCAACCAATGGATCCATATTGCATTTGGAACTCATACCTGGAAACCCAGATTTCACAACCTCAGTAAACATTATGAATCCTACACAAAAGCAAACAACGAAAAAACTACATTCTCTCTATAGCTCACCCGCATCCCTCTGGTAACTTGAGCTTCTGGCAATTGAACCATGAGTCCCCAGTCTCAGCAATCACAGCTGTGTCACTCGATAACATCTTCTGTATATGTTCGAATAGCACATTGACCCTCAAGGGCTCCTTAGGGTCACACTTGAGTGGATGTCCTTCAGGAACATAAATCCTGTGGTAATTATCATAAGCAGTCGTGTTACGCTTAAGCCGCTTTGCAAGTGCTTTCAAGAAATCTTTCATCAAAACACATCCAAAAGCAGGCCCATTCGCAATCACCACACGATCAGGCTGCACAATGATGGCCTTCTCTTTCTTGAGAAGCAGAGAGTACCCAACTGAGCTGTAGTCATTGAATATTGGACCAGCAAACAAATACGCATCAGCTGATTCCACGATTTCAGCACAAAAGGGCGTGCTCACCGCACCCCAGTAAGTCCCAATGAAATGGGGATGGTGCTCTGGCACAAGCCCTTTAGCAGATGGCATCACTGCAAGGGCATAGCCACAAGCATCAGCCAATTCAAAAAAGGCCTCGCCCGCCTTGGCAACCCGCAGTTTTGGCCCTCCCACCATCACTGGCTTCACTGCCTTGTTTAAGAACTCCACCGCTGCCTCCACTGCTGCCTCCAAACCCATCTGATTACTCATTCTACACCACCCCCATTAAAAAATTAATAATTAAATCAAATCAATCCATACCCTGAATCCAGATTAGGACACAGATGTATGTACAACACACATCTTATTAATAAAAAATCAGAGAAAAACCCATCTAATTACTCAGTCTACATCACTAATACCACAATTAACTATAAAAAATTAATTCAACCACAATAATTCAATGCATCAACAACGATCCATATATACTTAAATAAATACATACAGACAAACGTAAATATACTATTCAAGAAAATGACAGCTTACTTGAGTGAGAGAGAAAAAGGAACTGGCTCGCGACTAAAAGTAGGATGTGGGATCGCCGGCAAGTTACAGCCTACACTGATATAAACAGGCTTGCTCTCTTTCAACGCAGTCGATATTGCTGTATCGATCTGCTCATGTGCATCTTCCAAAGTATTCACCACAGCCTATAACACCAAAAGAATCAATCACCATTCAAAATACCCAGAAACAATTGAATACAAGGGGCCACACAGACACACACACACACAAACACATCATCATCGTTCTGACCTGATAGCAAGTGACAGTCTGAAAGCATCGCATCTCTTGGCTGAAATCGGGTAACCCGATGGTGTGATGAAGGATCCGATTAGTCCCATAGTCATTAGAGTTGGGCCCACCAACCATACAAATCACCGGAAGATTTTCGCTATAAGCACCTGCGATTGCGTTCAGAACGCTCAATCCGCCGACGGTGAATGTCACAACACACGCTCCGACGCCGCGGGAACGAGCGTAGCCGTCGGCTGCATAGCCAGCATTGAGCTCGTTACAGCAGCCGATAAGATTGAGCCCCGGCTCGGCAATGAGGTGGTCGAGTAGCGTCAAATTGAAGTCACCGGGGACTGAGAACACGTCTGTGGCACCAATCTGGACCAGCCGGCGAGCTAAGTGGCGACCCAGAGTCGACTCGGCCGACGTCATCGGGATGGCAGGGTTTTGGATAGTGGAAACTACGCCGTTCGTGGGTATGCTTCCCACGTCGCTGGACATGGGATGGCACGCGTCCAGAGCTCCTATCTTGGTGTCCATGACGGAGTGACGATGAAGATGATTGAATATACGCTTGCAAGAATATGTGGTACCCGGAGAGAGAGAACTTGGATGCAGAGTTTTTGTTTTGGTTGACAGGTGGTGTGTGACACAGGAGAGAAATGGAGAAGAATTTATATTGGGGAGGGGGAACAAAACAAGGTACTGTTTTGGAGACGCTGGTTTTTGTGGAAGGCGGTGGCGGTGCGTGGTGTCTGGTATTTAGGTGCGACAATCTGGGAATTGTAAAAGATTAATTTTTTATATTATAGTTTTAATTTATTTAAAATATTATAACGTAATCTTACCTGTCGTCACTCATACTGTTAAAAATTATAATATTTTTTAATATATTTAGAGTATAATTTAAATTTTTAATATTATAAAATAAAAATTCTTAAATTTTTTAAATTGCAAAATACAATTCTCCCATCTTTATTTTGATTGTAATGAGAGAATATAGATAATGGTATTATTTGTGGTGGAGGTGGTCAGGCCACAAACCTCGTACGTGTATATGAAATGGAATGGTGTAGAGGGGACTAGTATTTTCAAGGTAGGACCCCGGTTGAGGAGGGTAAGGGCAATTTTATTATGGGCTCGTGTGGGTTTGCAAAATTGAATTGGAATAGAAGTGTTCAATTGCAACATGATTTTTTGCACTTCAAAAGAGACAGGACGTGAGCAACTTGTCAATCATAAATCAACACGTGACTCATTGCAACGAACTAATGGAACCCTCGAGTTTCTAAGGATCGAGATCGACGACGGACAATTCCTAGACGGAGTGAATATGCCCCGTAAGGGAACAAACAGGTGCACCATCAATCTTGAAAATTAATTGTCCTTGAAAAGGATTATATGAATAAACAAAAATAACATAANTGAGATCGACGACGGACAATTCCTAGACGGAGTGAATGCCCCGTAAGAGAACAAACAGGTGCACCATCGATCTTGAAAATTAATTGTCCTTGAAAAGGATTATATGAATAAACAAAAATAACATAACACCTTTTAACTCAACCATTTATTAAAGTGGAACACAATGAGTTGTTGGAAATATCAAGAATCCGTTGTAATTGATCAATTTTATGAAAAATTTCTTGGTAATTTTCTTTTTAATTTTATTACAGCATTAGTTTTTGTAGAAGGACATAAATGCAGTTGGATNCAAATATCAAGAATCCGATGTAATTGATCAATTTTATGAAAAAAATTTTGGTAATTTTCTTTTTAATTTTATTACAGCATTAGTTTTTGTAGAAGGACATAAATGCAGCTGGATTAGTATATTTCACATTTGTACATATTCGTGCATTACCGGATTATGGGCTTGANGAAATATCAAGAATCCGTTGTAATTGATCAATTTTATGAAAAATTTCTTGGTAATTTTCTTTTTAATTTTATTACAGCATTAGTTTTTGTAGAAGGACATAAATGCAGTTGGATTAGTATATTTCACATTTGTACATATTCGTGCATTACCGGATTATGGGCTTGACCCAAAAAAAAAAAAAATTAGGGCCCCAATGAAACTTTGAAAAGTTTGGGAGGATAAATGTAATAAATGAAACATAAATTTTGTTTGCATAGCGGTATTGCTGGGTAATTCCTCCGAGGTCAGTGGGGGCAAGCAAGTGCCCCCACAGCCATACTAGCAGCTCCGCCCCCGGTGATAAGATCATTCAACGTATATAATTGAGGCTAATTTGACATAAATAACGTGGTTTGGTGGGAGCTGATTATTAGCTTTGATCGAATGGGCCCTACTGAAATTCTATAAAATATTTGGCCTGTTCATATAAATATCCATGTGGGTGTGGCATTAGCTTGCATGCAAGTCATGGTCTTCCCATCATTTAGAAAGAAATGGATTGAAGTGCATTTTTGGGTGATCTGATGTATTCTATGGCCAAGAATACTGGCTGGAAGATGAGAAAATATTTAATAAAGATATCACCAATTATATATATAATAATCAAATATTATATGGACTTGATAGATCCCACTCTATGCTTCCCAAAGGTAGTGATAAAATTTAAATAAGAGATGATTATATTTTGTTTTTAGTTTAACGTATAGTTAGAAATATTTGAGCCAGTTTACACACACCTCGACTAATTCAATTCCTGATCTGATTAAAGATAAGTCATTCACGCCGAATCTAGGATATTACTAACTAATTATCAAATATTTTATGAAATTGATAGGTCCTACTATTTGCTTTCCTATGGATCTGTAATAGAAAATAGAATAGGCTTCAATAAACTTATTCGACGCTCTCAAATAAACTCATTAAACAGTCAACAACATTTCTCTCAAAACCATTTACGTTGAATTTTTTTCTCTCCCCAAATTCATCACTTCTTACTTTTGTTATAGCGTGACTTTAAACACATGTTACTCCTAATTAGTAATAAAAGTTAAATAAGAGATAATTTTATTTGCTCCATGCATGCCTAAGCACAATTCCATTAGGAGGCAAGCATCACTAATTTTAATAACTATCAATAACCATCACATTTAATAACTTTTAAATTAAAATAGTGAGATTTATTCATCATGTTCTATCATTAATTGATGATATCTCATGTATTAGTAATGACATTATATTATACTTAAACTCAATTTTTACTCACGGGTGATGGGGTATGATAAAGTGTGAATAACCAACGAGCCTTTGATCTGATAGTATTCTTTGTTTTGTGAAAGTTTTGTTTTCTTAAGATCAAAGATTTAAACCTCCTTCCCCCCTCCCCCCACCCCGGGAAAAAAAAAGATAAAGTGTGAATAACGGGGTGAAATTGGCTTGTCAATCGACTATATTAATTCAATTGTTTGGTTGAAGCCATGGAGTTTTTTGTTGGTTACCAACAGGTCTTTGGTTTAATGATACTATTTATCTTGTGAAAGTTTTGTCTTCATGAGGTCAAGGGTTCAAGTTCATCTTTCCCTTCTCCCCGTTCCCCCAAAAAAAATAAAAAAAAATAAAAATGATGTTTCTTGTTGGTTCAATTTTGAAAGAACCAGCTGAACTATGTCTTGACAACACCCTAAAAAGAGTTGGGCCAATTACATTTTATTTATTTAAAGATTTATAAATTTTTACTTTACACCCTTAAAAATAAATTTTTTTATATTGTATCCGAAATGTATTAAAAGTGTTGCAATGTGACCCTTCTGTAGTTTCCGTTACTTTTTCTATCGAAAACCTCTCCATTGACACTTGACCGAAAACATAACGGAATCTAATAGAATGACCAAATTACAATACTTTAAATATATTGAGAGTCTAAAAGAGTTTGATAGTAGGTGTTTTAATATTTTTGTAAGAAATACAAATGAGAGATAGTCAAAATCTATTTTTTCACTATATATTTCGACACGAAAGGCTTTTAATTTATATAGGAAAAAGTATAGTGTATATTTAACAATCAAAGATTTATAATAATAAGTGAACCGTAGACATCAATCTTCATAACACCGTAAAAAAATATGAACAATCCATGCATGCTGACAAACCAGAAAAAAGTGCATTGTATCTACAATAAATGGCATGGTAGGCATAGGGACCTAAATTGCTGGCTTCATAGATAATGGAAGGAAGCATTGTTCATATTTTGGTGTGTCCAGATTAATTTATGTATATCTCGATTAATTTTTTTTTCAGTCGATCAAAAGTAGATCATCCACGTCGAGATTATGATATTCATAAGAGATAAATTTTTCATGACATGATCCAAAAAAATTACTAAAATTTAAACTCAAGACATCTGAATTTAACATAAGATAATTGAATCTCACCTCCCATTTCATAATGAAATTGCTTCTCAATTTATACTTTTGTAGTCCCATTATGGTACAAAAATACCATTTTTGGTATATTATTTTTATTTTTCGTCCAATAAAAATATGTCATGTATGAATTTTTTATTTTTCACCATATTTATTATTTTATTATTTTTTTCAAATCAATAATCGTAGATCATCTAATTCAAAATCAATGGTTTAGAAGCATGAAGGTGTACCAAAGTTAGTATGTATCCTTATCCTTCATTTTTAGTCATGAAACTTGTTTAAATAGTAAAGGAGGAGGACTATGGTACCAATATAACGTAAGTTTTAAATGCAACACACTAAAGCCTAACCAAGTTGAGAAACTAATGCACGATGTTCGGTGCACCGCGTATATATCAAGGATGAAGAAAACGATTACGTAAATAAATCACTCATTATTATTATGTTTTTTTGGGTATAATTTAGGGTTTGGCAAACCATAAATCACTTACAAATGCCATAATTCTCCAAACTATTCAAAATACCAGTCAATTAATCTATATTTGTAGCGTGACCAAGAATTAAAAGAAATTGATTATATAAACAAATCACTTACAAAGTTAAAATAGATTATTATCAAATATTTGCAGCTTTACTTTTAATGGTGTAATGGCATAAACTTTTATGTTAAGAAAAAAATTTCGGCAGAACCTTTGATTTTGGAAGATTGGTTTCTCTTTTTGGTGTGAACCTTTGATGTCGTCTTTTTCCTTTGTTTTTTCAGTTCTTTTGTTTCTTCGATTTCTTGTTTTATTTCTTGGGCTTTGATTAAATTTTTGTGTTTGTGTGTGAGATATTTGAGTGTTTCATATTATTTTGAGATCCTATACTATGTATAGGGGATAAATATGATAAAAGAAAAGGTATTTCCTCTAGAATAAAGTCGGGTGTAGGACAAAATCTAACACAGCAAAGAGTACATATAAAACTTGTGAAGTAAAACTAAAAAGATAAAGTTGCAAAAAGATATATTGGAAAAAAAATATTAAGTGTTTAAAATAAGTTAGTTTTGTAGCCCTTGTGAGAATTATAATCTATATAATAAAGTACAATACAATTAAAATTTCAAAAGATAAATAAAATGACTTTTGTTTTTCATTATTAAGATCTCTTTAAATTTTATTTTAAAATTAATCCGACGGTTAATATTAATACCCCAAATTTAATAGAAAAAATATGTCTCTAAGGGTAAGGGTGTAACTCGGGCGGGTTGAGAAGTCAACCCTGTATATATAATCTTCAACCTTTTAACCCTAACCATAACCCTACCTCAACCGGGGTACTCAACTCGAGTACTGCCCGAGTTTAATTCGGGTAGACCCAAGTTGAATTTGAGTTACTTTATTCGGGCTAATTTTGGGTGAAAAATCGAGTTGAACTTGAGTTACTTAATTCGGGTTGATAAAAGAGGAAGAAATGACGAGTGAGAGAAGTCAACTGAGAGTTTGAGACGAT
Organism: Ilex paraguariensis; assembly: GCA_963454935.2. NCBI lineage: Eukaryota > Viridiplantae > Streptophyta > Magnoliopsida > Aquifoliales > Aquifoliaceae > Ilex > Ilex paraguariensis. The sequence continues at coordinate 256,204 of CAUOFW020005891.1, forward strand.
TCAAACGAGTGACGATTGAGAGAGGGAGGAGTGATGAGTGAGAGAGGGAGTCTGAGAGTCCGAGACCAGATGAAAGATGAGTGACGAGTAAGAGAGAGATCTGAGAGTGATGGAAGCGTAAGGGTGAAGACTTGAAGTGAAGTGAAAGTATGGACTTTGAAGACTAAAGATAAATATTAACCCTAGTTAAATATATTTATGTATAATCGGGTTCAATCCGAGGTCTCAACCCGAAACTTACCCGAATTCAATTTGGGGTGGAATTTTTTTGCCCAAGCCCAACTCAAGTATTAAAAATTCTAACTCAAGCCCTGTTTTTTTCGGGTTAGACTCGGGTTGAATTCAGGTTGGCCCGCCCAAGTTGTACCCCTATCTAAAGGTGCGTTTGAAATGACTTTTTAAAAGTGTCTTTAGAATTTATAACTTCTCTTACGTATTTAAAAAAAATTAGTGTTTGGAACTACTTTACTACCACCACCCCCACCGCCCCACCATTACTACTACCACCGCCAATCCACCACCATAACTACCCCCACCACCACCACCATCCCCACCGCCCCACCACCATTACCACCGCCGCCACCTCTGCCACAACCACCATTACCACACGCACTACCCCACCACCACCACAACCACCATTACCACACCCACTACCCCACCACCACCATCACCACCGTGTTGCCACCCACTACCCCCACCACTACGTCCATTGTTGCCACCTTACCACCCCCACCGATGCTGCCACCCTACCATCACCACTACTACCATTCAATAGATTAAACATATGATCAAGTTTCATGTTCATTACTTTCACAATTTTTCAAGGAAAATACAAATACACAACTACCAACTCATGGGATAAATCATAAACCTTCAAACCACAAGAGTTTCTCTACATGAACATAAACTAGAATATAATAATTCAACACATATACAAGGTACATTTTCATTATACTAACAAATTGTCAAGAAACTCAAAAAACACAAAAATACTTAAACTACTAACTCTAAGTTTTCAAAGCAACCACCACCTAAGTGATTTTACAACATCAAGTAAACACCTAAATCATTCAATCAACACATAGAAAGACAAGAAAACTTAAATCTATTCTTAATTTAGCAAAATATCATACCTAAAATGATTTTTCTCAAACCAAGAGAGTTGTGTTCGCTGTATAGCCGAACTAATTGGTGAAAATATAGCCCTTGTTAAGATGAACAACTTCTTAGAAGGAAGTCTTGCAAGAATCTTGGTTTAGGAATGAGTTTTGGTGGCTTGAAGCTTGAAAAACCTAGAATTTTTCTTTATTTTTCCTATAAGAACATGTACTGCCCCTTCTTCAAACCAAAATGTGATATTTTTATACTAAGAGAGCTGTATTTATAATGGAGGGCAAAGGTAGAAAATGACATTTTTGCCTTTGATGAATTCGGGATTCTGTTACACTACAACTCGTCCCGAAACATCTCAATTCGACATTTTAGTTTAACCAAAGTTCTTAAAATTATTTTAAATGAAAATTTTTAAAAAAATAAATTTTCGCTAGTGGCCGGGTTTGGCCAATCCCACCTAGGCAACCCGGGATACCCTTTTTGTCTAATTTTTGAAATTATTTTCGTTTACGTTTAAATTCGCACAGTAGGTGTATTTTAACATTCTAAGCATGTTTCTCTTTTATGACATACTCAAATTATACTCTTAAATATGACTTATGCCTAAATGATGCATATATAGTGTCTTATCGGTAAATGGTGTTTGAATAATGTCCTACCAACAAAACTGAAAAATTTATCCTCGCTTTTTAGATCTCTACATGAAGGATCACTATCTATGTCAATCACATAATCGTCCAATCTAGCTAGCATGTATCATTCATGTTGTGAATGTTTGAATGACTCTGATTGTGGGGATTGAACAGCTGGAGACTGTTCAATTGGTTGATCACCAGCTGAATCATTAACATAAAAAGGAACAAGTGTGACTGACTTGTCTTCCTTTTGGTACCAAAGTGGCAACCCTGCTAATCAAAAGTGACATCCCTGCTAATAATCACTTTTTTTGTGATGAGATTATAAAGTTTGTACCCCTTTGTAACTACATTGTACCTAATAAAAATACACTTTTAAGCCATATCCTTAAGCTTTTTCTTGAGTGGATCAGGAACATGGGCATAGACAATACAACCAGATATTCTCAAATGCTGAATTTTAGGCTTCTGGCCAGTCTAAATTTTATAGGGAGTTTTTTCATTGAAACTTCTGATAGGAGACCTGTTCGAAACATAAAAAGTACAAGCAACAACTTCTACCCAAAAGCTTTTAGGCACATTTTTAGATTTCATCATGCATGTAACTCTATCTATAATAACTCTATTTTTTTCTCTCTATCATACCATTCTGTTGGAAATTATATCTGATTGTCAACTGATACTTAATACCATGATTTCTCAAAAAATTATCACAAACTACATATTCCTGACCTCTGTCAGTCCTTAAAACTTTAATTTTTCTCTCATTTTGCCTTTCAACATAATCCTTCAAATATTTAAACATATCATAGACATTCAATTTATTTTTCAAAATATACACTCAGATCTTTTTTGTTAAAATCATCAATAAAGTAATAAGATATCTACTCCTACCAATGGAAGGAACTTCAACTAAACACAAATCAGAGTGAATCAAACCAAAGGGTCTTTTTGTCTGTCAAACTTGTTTATCGGGAAAAAAGTCCCTATGTTTTTTTTTCAAAACACAAGTCTTACAAACTTGACTAGAAATATTAATATCAGGCAAACCAAAAACTAATTTTTTTGGGGCAAGAAAATTTAAGTTACAAAAATTTACATGCCCAAACCGCATATCTCATAACCAATTATCCCCAAAAATTTCAGAACTAAAACTAGGTAAATTTTGATAATTAATTTGCAAAAGTAACAAATGATTGGGTGTCATATTTATCTTTGTAATTAGTCTTTTGCGGCTGTCACTAATTATACAAACACTATTAAAAATTCTCATATCATATTATTTTTCTGACAATTGCTTCATACTCAATAAATTGTGGCTAAGATTGTGAATATAATAAATATTTGAAATAACATTCAAATACCCATCTTTTAACTTGATAGAAATCTTACATCTTTCTTTTGTGAGGATGGTTGAAGTATTCCCAAATTTAATGTTTGATTGAATAGATTCATCCAATATGGTGAACATCTCCCTATAACCACACATGATTATTGTAGCCTGAATTTAAATACCACTTGTTCATTTGAATATCATCAATTGCACTATTAACCAAAAATAAAGCTTTTAAATTATCATCATTACCCTCTACAATTTTAGCATGATAATTATTGTTATCAAGTCTCCTTAATTTGTCACAATCCTTGTTATAATACCCTAATTTTCCACAATAGTAACACTTTATCTTGGATTTATTGTGTTGTTCACCCTAATTATTACTTTTATATTTTTCTCTACAAGATCTATTTTGTCAAGTACCTTGGTTATTTGAATGTTGATATTTCTGATTTGATTGAGATTTATTGTGGGATTCATCCTTCTCTTTTCTTGAAACTCGTCTGAGTCTTTGCGGTTTCTTCTCCTGAAATTTCAATCTTTTCATTCAATCTTTTGTTCATGGGCTTGCAGGGAACCCATCAATTCATTATCTGTCAGGGAATTAAGTTCGTTTGACTTCGTGATAGATGTGACAATATATTTGAATCTCATTGATAAAGATCGAATAATTTTTTCCATAACTTAGACATCATTTATATCCTCGTCATTGGCTCTCATCTGATTGACAATAACCAACGTCCACGAGAAATAATCAAATATATTTTTTGATTTTTAACCTGAAGAAGCTCATACTGTCTGTGTAAGGTCTATAACCGAACTTTTTTCACCTTTTATTATCCAATATAACAATTGATCAAGACATCCCATGCCACCTTTGTCATCGGAACATAAGTAATCTTGTTACAAATTTACAAATCAATTGTTCATTAGATATATATCAATGATCTGTTATTTATCTTTCGATTACTTTCCAATTCATCTTTTTGGGCTTTTGTGCGAGTTGGTAAATCTCTGGGATTTGTGAACTGTTTGTCATGATATCTGAAAAATTCATATCCTTCAAAAACAACTCCATTTGTAACAATGTTAAATATTTAACCTCCCATCAAAATTTTCAATCGGTCATTGAACGAACTTGTTCATATTTGTCATTTCTAAATTTGGCTATGATCTCAGATATAGGATCGAAAAATACAAACACTCAAAATAATCTCTCACACAAAGATTTAATCAAAGAAAAAATTAAGGTAGAAAACAAAGCAAAAGATTGTCAAAACTTCACGTCAAAAAAATAAAAGAATTCTCCAAAACCATAAGTTACTATTATTTTACTCACACCTAAAGTTCACGGCTAACGGCTAAAAAGTTAAAAAACCAAAGCCAACAAGAAATCCTATACTAAACATAATTCTAATAAAATAATAACTCTAATGGGCCAGAATCTCATGTGGACTAAGAACTCCTAAACTAATTAAAAAACAAAATTATCTCAATAAAAGTTTGGGTCAAACTCCAATATACTTACTATGATTGGCTAAAATTGAACTTGAGTCAAGTAAAAAATTTATACTCGTCCTAAAGTTCAATTCAGTACAAGTTCTAGAGAATTTAAGTCAAAATTCAGATCATTTTACCAACAAAAATTTTCAAAAGTTTAAATCCAAAAAATATCTATGAGAGAAAAGAGGGAGAAGAAGAGTGAGAGGGAGAGATAGTTGTACATGATTAGAAACTATATGAATGAATATGGATGAATTGTAGATGAATTTCATTAGGTTATAGTAGTTAAAATTTGTATTCTATAAAACAGTCGATTTAAAATAATCTCATATTTTTATTATTTTTTGGGTTATTGTCTAAATTGATTTTACAGTCTTTTGCTCCATAAAACTGTTTTTAAAATCATATAACTAAATAAGTTTTGTGACATAAAAACATTAAAAGATATTTTTCTAAATTTTTTTCCAAAAACATATTTTAGATATTATTTTTTAAGATGCAATCCAAAAATACCCTGAGTTTCTCTCGATATTTTCTAATTTCTTATCTTCTGATTTTTTTTATTATTATACTAAAGTTTTCTCTAATTATATTATATTCTGTATCTTTTGTAACTACTCTTCCACTCCCCATAACTATTCACTATTTTTTAAATTTATTTACATAAAATTAATTTTACTATCCAATAATTTGATATTATTCTTTTATTTATGCTCCGTTTGGTAGAGAAGATGGAAAGTAGAAGAAATACACTTTATATCCTTCAAAGATAGAAAGTAGGAAGGATACACTTTCTTTCATTTGTGTTTGATTGGATAGTTGGAAAATAAAAATGACTATTTTTTTTTGTACTGACTAAAATTAGGGGTGACAATAGGGTCGAGTCGTATCGTGTCAGATTCGTGTTAAATCATTACGAGTTTGTGTCGAATATTAGTCAAACCTAACTTAACTCATTTGATTAATTGTGTCGTGTCGAGTTACAAGTTGACCTATTTTGAGTTAAAAAATTTTACCCTTAGTTAAGATGAAAAAAATATATTTTTTTTAATTTAAAATTTTAATTTTTTAATTTTTTAAAAATTAATTTTTAAAATTTTGTAAAATATATATACATATTTTACCATTGTATTTTTATATGAAATTAATGTATACATAAGATATATAGACAAATAAAATACATCTCAACACAAATAATTAATTTTTTTTTCAATTTTGGAGGGATTGATTTTAATAAGTTGAAAGGAAAGTTAATCTATCCATTTTTTTATCCTTCCTACTTTCCTTTTTTATCAAACATGATATTTTATTTATTCCTCCAATTTTTCATCTTTTCACTTTTTTATTGTGTCAAACGAAACATTAGTGTCATAAGTGACAAAATGATACGAAACAATTTTCTCTTTCACTTTATCATCTACTACCACGTGCATTGTACGAGACGGAAAATGCCTCGTATGGGGTAATTCTATCCGTGTAAGTTCATCCAATAAAAGTCTAGTCATGTAAATCATTCATTAGTAAGGGTGCTAGTTGGAAAAATATTAACTTTTAATTAATTTTTGTTGCTTATTTCGTTAATGTTTGATGGAATAATCATCAAAAGTTAATGAAATGTCACATTATAATATTTTTAATATATTAAATATATAATATAATATAAGAAATTTAATATTTAAAGATATAAAATAAAAAATTTTAAATCTTTTAGGGTATAAAGTGTGATTCCCCCAACTTTCAAAGGCTATTTTTGGTAAAAACAATTTGAAAGATACGATAAATACTGACATAAATACTACAGGCAGCCTGGGGGTGATGGATACAGGGGAGGTATAAATGGTAAGAAGCCAGACCCAGACTATGAGCCCATCATCAGGTTTTGGGCTTTACTCTTCCTTTGCTTTCGGTACTCGGCGACGACTGAAACCTTTAGCGGAGCGAACAAGCTCTGAATCCGTCACCAATACTACAATCGATACAGTATAGAACATAATCATCTCCATTTCCAATCAAAAAACTCCACAAATCGCTACAGGTTCATTGTCGTCTCTCACTACCTCAGACAACAACCTTGGGTCTCAAATTCACCGATCTGAATCGCGATAACTGTTCAACCATCACTTTATCTTCGTTTGTCTGAGAGTTAATTGAAAGTATTGATTGATCGTTTACAAGTGGCAATGGCGCTGTCGGCTTCTGACCTACCTGCGATGTATACACTGCTCGCCAATTCATTGAGTCGCGACGAGAGCGTACGCAAACCTGCCGAAGCCGCGCTCGCACAATCCGAATGTAGACCTGGTTTCTGCTCTTGTCTCATGGTATTTTTCCCATTTCTTTCTCTATTCTAGGGTTTAAGAGCCACAATGAGGTGTACATGTACAGAAAAACATAAATGTTCATTTCAAAGGTTTAAGAGCATCAATGAGCAGTGCATGCGTGGAAATACATGCATTTATATACCTATATTTGTGTCTAAATGTAGATAAGTGCAAATGGAGTTTGCGTAGTGAAGAATTTTTCATGGTGCAGGAAGTAATAACTGCAAAGGATTTAGCCGCTCAGGTGGATGTTCGATTATTGGCTTCGGTTTATTTCAAGAACAGCATCAATCGGTACTGGAGGAACAGGCGTGATTCCTCGTAAGCTGTTCTTCCTGTCCTTCAATTTATGGTCATAACTGTAAGGATGTATTTGATTGGAGCTCTTTTGTTGGATTTGGTTTCTAAGCCACTATCTACTGCAAAAATATCTCTTCAGGGGAATTAGCGTTGAGGAGAAAATACATTTGAGACAAAAACTGTTGTCACACTTAAGAGAAGACAATTATCAGGTGGTGCCTAAATTGCTCATGAGATAATCGTATCTTTATTCTGTTTATTAATGTAAGGTTGACAGGCACAACTGCATTTGTGTGTCTGTATTAGTATTAAAGTGAGAACATTTGTTGGTTCTGATTCGCTTTATCAAATAAGCTGTAGTGAAGTTTCTATTGTGGTCGCATTTTTGTTCAATAGTACTTACACTCGATTGCTGGTATTTTTTTTTTTTTATGGCTGAACAATTTGTTGCACTCCTAATCCCCTACATAAATCCTACTCTAAGCCTAGAAGCTTTGCTGATTTCATGTGTTTCAAATCTTTTCTATAATACAGATTGCTCTCACATTGGCTGTGCTTATCTCGAAAATTGCTCGCATCGACTATCCCAGAGATTGGTATGGTTCGTATTGCTATTTTCTCAAAACATGTTTGTAACTCTTGGAAATTGTGAATAATAGGCAAAATTGTATGTGCTAGTTTCATTGATACGCCTACTTTACTATCTGAAAATGCTGAATGAAGAAGTTGGCTATGAGCCTATGATTGTGCCTGGACATGTACTACTAAGTAGGGGAGAAACCAATAAAAGTATTACTTCTGTGAGTCTATAAACCTTGCATTTAAAATGTGCCTTTTGTCCAGTATGCCTGTGGTATTTGAATTAAAGATGCTGGGCTGGTTCTGATTATCTTTGTGATCGATGCGGTGGAAAATTCACGTATGCCTAGCCATTCTATGCATGTTTCTAACCTCTGATGAACCTGGGCAAAGTATCAGTAACAGAACTATTTTACCTTGATAATTTAAAAAGTGCTATTTTTGTGCTTTGGTACTAACGAGTCTGCCTATCTTTATTATTTTCTTCTTTCCATGCTGAGCTTCAGCATATAGAGCAAACATTTTTATTGGCTTGGTCTATTATGCAATTGATGTTGTGTTGATTTTCATTCTTGTTCAATTTTTAGATGTTCTTTTCCTTGGTCAAGCTCTATGTAGCTGACTTGATTATTTATCCAGGCCAGAGCTTGTTTCTACTTTAGCACAGCAGCTTCAATCGGCGGATATTCTAACTTCCCACAGGATTTTTATGGTTCTTTTTCGAACTTTGAAGGAGTTGTCCACTAAACGTCTTACATCAGATCAAAGGACCTTTGCTGAGGTACAGATTTTTGTACTGTATTTTTACATTCACATGTTTTAATCAATCACAATGCATCAGTAGTCAGTACTTTAGTTCTGTCATTTATAACANTTTTCAATTTTGGAGGGATTGATTTTAATAAGTTGAAAGGAAAGTTAATCTATCCATTTTTTTATCCTTCCTACTTTCCTTTTTTATCAAACATGATATTTTATTTATTCCTCCAATTTTTCATCTTTTCACTTTTTTATTGTGTCAAACGAAACATTAGTGTCATAAGTGACAAAATGATACGAAACAATTTTCTCTTTCACTTTATCATCTACTACCACGTGCATTGTACGAGACGGAAAATGCCTCGTATGGGGTAATTCTATCCGTGTAAGTTCATCCAATAAAAGTCTAGTCATGTAAATCATTCATTAGTAAGGGTGCTAGTTGGAAAAATATTAACTTTTAATTAATTTTTGTTGCTTATTTCGTTAATGTTTGATGGAATAATCATCAAAAGTTAATGAAATGTCACATTATAATATTTTTAATATATTAAATATATAATATAATATAAGAAATTTAATATTTAAAGATATAAAATAAAAAATTTTAAATCTTTTAGGGTATAAAGTGTGATTCCCCCAACTTTCAAAGGCTATTTTTGGTAAAAACAATTTGAAAGATACGATAAATACTGACATAAATACTACAGGCAGCCTGGGGGTGATGGATACAGGGGAGGTATAAATGGTAAGAAGCCAGACCCAGACTATGAGCCCATCATCAGGTTTTGGGCTTTACTCTTCCTTTGCTTTCGGTACTCGGCGACGACTGAAACCTTTAGCGGAGCGAACAAGCTCTGAATCCGTCACCAATACTACAATCGATACAGTATAGAACATAATCATCTCCATTTCCAATCAAAAAACTCCACAAATCGCTACAGGTTCATTGTCGTCTCTCACTACCTCAGACAACAACCTTGGGTCTCAAATTCACCGATCTGAATCGCGATAACTGTTCAACCATCACTTTATCTTCGTTTGTCTGAGAGTTAATTGAAAGTATTGATTGATCGTTTACAAGTGGCAATGGCGCTGTCGGCTTCTGACCTACCTGCGATGTATACACTGCTCGCCAATTCATTGAGTCGCGACGAGAGCGTACGCAAACCTGCCGAAGCCGCGCTCGCACAATCCGAATGTAGACCTGGTTTCTGCTCTTGTCTCATGGTATTTTTCCCATTTCTTTCTCTATTCTAGGGTTTAAGAGCCACAATGAGGTGTACATGTACAGAAAAACATAAATGTTCATTTCAAAGGTTTAAGAGCATCAATGAGCAGTGCATGCGTGGAAATACATGCATTTATATACCTATATTTGTGTCTAAATGTAGATAAGTGCAAATGGAGTTTGCGTAGTGAAGAATTTTTCATGGTGCAGGAAGTAATAACTGCAAAGGATTTAGCCGCTCAGGTGGATGTTCGATTATTGGCTTCGGTTTATTTCAAGAACAGCATCAATCGGTACTGGAGGAACAGGCGTGATTCCTCGTAAGCTGTTCTTCCTGTCCTTCAATTTATGGTCATAACTGTAAGGATGTATTTGATTGGAGCTCTTTTGTTGGATTTGGTTTCTAAGCCACTATCTACTGCAAAAATATCTCTTCAGGGGAATTAGCGTTGAGGAGAAAATACATTTGAGACAAAAACTGTTGTCACACTTAAGAGAAGACAATTATCAGGTGGTGCCTAAATTGCTCATGAGATAATCGTATCTTTATTCTGTTTATTAATGTAAGGTTGACAGGCACAACTGCATTTGTGTGTCTGTATTAGTATTAAAGTGAGAACATTTGTTGGTTCTGATTCGCTTTATCAAATAAGCTGTAGTGAAGTTTCTATTGTGGTCGCATTTTTGTTCAATAGTACTTACACTCGATTGCTGGTATTTTTTTTTTTTTATGGCTGAACAATTTGTTGCACTCCTAATCCCCTACATAAATCCTACTCTAAGCCTAGAAGCTTTGCTGATTTCATGTGTTTCAAATCTTTTCTATAATACAGATTGCTCTCACATTGGCTGTGCTTATCTCGAAAATTGCTCGCATCGACTATCCCAGAGATTGGTATGGTTCGTATTGTTATTTTCTCAAAACATGTTTGTAACTCTTGGAAATTGTGAATAATAGGCAAAATTGTATGTGCTAGTTTCATTGATACGCCTACTTTACTATCTGAAAATGCTGAATGAAGAAGTTGGCTATGAGCCTATGATTGTGCCTGGAAATGTACTACTTAGTAGGGGAGAAACCAATAAAAGTATTACTTCTGTGAGTCTATAACCTTGCATTTAAAATGTGCCTTTTGTCCAGTATGCCTGTGGTATTTGAATTAAAGATGCTGGGCTGGTTCTGATTATCTTTGTGATCGATGCGGTGGAAAATTCACGTATGCCTAGCCATTCTATGCATGTTTCTAACCTCTGATGAACCTGGGCAAAGTATCAGTAACAGAACTATTTTACCTTGATAATTTAAAAAGTGCTATTTTTGTGCTTTGGTACTAACGAGTCTGCCTATCTTTATTATTTTCTTCTTTCCATGCTGAGCTTCAGCATATAGAGCAAACATTTTTATTGGCTTGGTCTATTATGCAATTGATGTTGTGTTGATTTTCATTCTTGTTCAATTTTTAGATGTTCTTTTCCTTGGTCAAGCTCTATGTAGCTGACTTGATTATATATCCAGGCCAGAGCTCGTTTCTACTTTAGCACAGCAGCTTCAATCGGCGGATATTCTAACTTCCCACAGGATTTTTATGGTTCTTTTTCGAACTTTGAAGGAGTTGTCCACTAAACGTCTTACATCAGATCAAAGGACCTTTGCTGAGGTACAGATTTTTGTACTGTATTTTTACATTCACATGTTTTAATCAATCACAATGCATCAGTAGTCAGTACTTTAGTTCTGTCATTTATAACATATGTTGAAAAGGTTTCAAAATTCATCTTGTTATTTGGAATAATCTCTCTGTAAAAAATACTTTAGATTGTTCCGATAGCTTAAATAAGTTCCTGATTTTATTTTATCATGNCATATGTTGAAAAGGTTTCAAAATTCATCTTGTTATTTGGAATAATCTCTCTGTAGAAAATACTTTAGATTGTTCCGATAGCTTAAATAAGTTCCTGATTTTATTTTATCATGAGGGAGACAGACAGAGCAAATGCAGTTTTCTTACTATCTCAGAGTATACAACATAGTGAACCTAGGGAACATTTTGGTATGAGTGAAGATGTTCTTGAGTGAAACACTCTACCTTTTTGAAAAGACCCTAGTCCTTTGGACTTATGATTAAATTGTATATGTTGTTTATACATACATGAGTTGCTTTTCCTTGACTAGTGGACTTGCTTTATCAGTTCCAAAATAAGAATAGGATCTTTGAGGTGAGTTCAATTCACTGCAAATACTGTATCAAAGTTAACACCCATCCTAACCCCAAATCCCCTTGCTTTCCTCCACCTTTTTCCAGGCTAACATATAGTTGCGTTGTGATTTGGGGTTCTGATCCATTTCAAAAGGATTAAACATAATATTACNTGCTTTATCAGTTCCAAAATAAGAATAGGATCTTTGAGGTGAGTTCAATTCACTGCAAATACTGTATCAAAGTTAACACCAATCCTAACCCCAAATCCCCTTGCTTTCCTCCACCTTTTCCCAGGCTAACATATAGTTGCGTTGTGATTTGGGGTTCTGATCCATTTCAAAAGGATTAAACATAATATTACCATCACAACTTAGTGTACACTATTTGTGGATGCTCTTTTTGGCAGATATCTTCCCAATTCTTTGATTACAGCTGGCACCTTTGGCAGAGAGATGTGCAGACCATACTGCTTGGTTTTTCGGCACTTGCTCAAAACTTTAGTTCTAATGCTTCAAAGTTACATCATGATGATCTTTATCTAATATGTGAAAGATGGTTTCTGTGTTCGAAGATAATTCGCCAATTGATAATTTCTGGGTTTCCAAGTGATGCAAAATCTTTTCAGGTACTTAAGTGGTTATCTCTGTCCTTTACCAGGTTTAAATTTTGCTGTGCATAATTTCTGTAGTTTGATGGAACTTTTATTGATTTACAGGATATAATTTAACTAATTTTCTTTTTAGGAGGTGTGGCCAGTTAAGGAGGTCTCCCCTGCGATGTTGAATGCTATTCAGTCATTCCTACCATACTGTGAGATCTTTCTCCTGTTTTCACTTTGAGTTTTCCAAGTGGTAGACTGTTATTCCTAGTTCTTTTGAGCCATTTTTGCATGTTATAATTGTGTTTCTTGACTGCTGCATCTTTCTACCTGTTTGAGGCACCACCCCTTAGTTTTTTGCCGTGCCATGTCATTATTTGATGTTTCCATTTGCAATTCAATAGACAGAAAAACAGAATTTTTGGAAGCGTTGATTATGTATTTTGGTTTTAAAAAAAATATAATTAAGGTTGCATACATCTAACCCTAACAGGCCCCACAATGGCGGGAGCCTCCACCACTGGGTACACCCTAATTTTGTTTTTTGGTTGCATCTTGTCATGAGTGAAATGGAGGAACACGATTCATCTTGCTGCTCCAAGTAGTTGGGATAAAACTTTTTTTGAGTGGAGTTGAGTTACCTGTTATTAGGAGCATACTTTGAAGTGCTTCAGTGATTGCATTCATCAGAATTTTAATTAGTAGAACTTTNCCACCACTGGGTACACCCTAATTTTGTTTTTTGGTTGCATCTTGTCATGAGTGAAATGGAGGAACACGATCTTGCTGCTCCAAGTAGTTGGGATAAAACTTTTTTTGAGTGGAGTTGAGTTACCTGTTATTAGGAGCATACTTTGAAGTGCTTCANCATGTACTACTAAGTAGGGGAGAAACCAATAAAAGTATTACTTCTGTGAGTCTATAAACCTTGCATTTAAAATGTGCCTTTTGTCCAGTATGCCTGTGGTATTTGAATTAAAGNCTGTTATTAGGAGCATACTTTGAAGTGCTTCAGTGATTGCATTCATCAGAATTTTAATTAGTAGAACTTTAAGAAATAATTGTTGATCGACAGTTTTGCTAAACCAGTCCATCTTGCCTAAATTAGCCTTGAAAACAGTAATTTTTGGTTCATGTTGGGCTCCCCGGCCCAAGAACTCAGCCTATTTTTCCATTATCTCTTTGTAATCAAGGTTGTTAGTAACTTTTCATTACTAACAATNCTAAATTAGCCTTGAAAACAGTAATTTTTGGTTCATGTTGGGCTCCCCCGGCCCAAGAACGCAGCCCATTTTTCCATTATCTCTTTGTAATCAAGGTTGTTAGTAACTTTTCATTACTAACAATCATAGTAGGCAATAAAATGCTTAGCAAAATTGTTCGCGAATTAAGCACAATGATTACATTCAAGACTGAGATAAGTCTGTGCATAATTGTATGGCTTGAAAATATATCCTTGAGGACTCAGAAAACCACATTTCTTCAATCATAAGTGAAATGTTGAAGTTACACATTTTAAATATCTTGCTGAGTTACGTACAGAAAGAATTTTCTTGCCAAAATTGGGAGATATGCTGATGTTGCAATTTAACTGCAGATTTATCTTTCCAAGAGCAACACCACAAATTCTGGAACTTCTTACAGAAGGCATGTAGTAAATTGATGAAGATTTTAGTAACAATTCAGCGCAGGCATCCTTACTCCTTTGGTGATAAATGTGTCCTTCCACCCGTCATGAACTTCTGTTTGAACAAGATTACAGATCCTGAACCTGAGATAGTGTCATTTGAGCAATTTCTTATTCAGTGTATGTCGATGGCAAAATCTGTCCTGGAATGTAAAGAGTATAAGCCAAGCTTGACAGGTCGTGTAATGGATGAAAATGGGCTTACCCTAGAGCAGATGAAGAAAAACATTTCCAACGCTGTTGCTGGTGTCCTCACTTCCCTTTTGCCCAGTGACCGAGTGATACTCTTATGTAAACTCTTGATAAGAAGGTAGTGGCAAATTCATCTATCCTCTGTTGCCTGTCTAGCTTGCATACATGGATGTGGATTTTGAGTGAGATATGTTAACTGAATCCCCATGATTGTCAAACATGTGCCAATTAAAGAGTTATTTTTTATTTTATTTTTTGGAGGGGGAAGGAAAATGGGAGGGGGACATGAACCCTTGACCCCAGGCAAAGATTTTATAAGATAAGGAGTACCATTAGACCAAATGCCCATTGNAAGGGGGAAGGAAAATGGGAGAGGGACATGAACCCTTGACCCCAGGCAAAGATTTTATAAGATAAGGAGTACCATTAGACCAAATGTCCATTGGTCTAATTAAAGAGTTATTATCCTTCTTGTTGGGCATTGGAAGTGTTGGTGNGAGGGGGAAGGAAAATGGGAGGGGGACATGAACCCTTGACCCCAGGCAAAGATTTTATAAGATAAGGAGTACCATTAGACCAAATGCCCATTGGTCTAATTAAAGAGTTATTATCCTTCTTGTTGGGCATTGGAAGTGTTGGTGTGGGTATAGGCCTAACCTTTGGCGCTATACGCACAAAGGGACTGGCCTCCGTTTTGAACCCACAGGGTATTAGCTCGGAATTACCACGGTACCTGGCAATGACCTCTAAAATGCATGCTAGGTGATATTAAATAATGGCGGGTCATATTTTATGATAACATGCCATTGCATCCAATATCAAAATGTTTTGACAAAATGACACTGTGGTTCAACATGGTTTTATGTGGTTGGCTAAGTTTTAGATTGAACTAAGGGAATAACTCAAATTGGGGCCGTCTTCAATAATATGATATGATTTCTTCATTTTTTAATTATAGTGTTCCTAAGCCTGTGCTACTGCTGCTGAAACAGGTATTTTGTTTTAACAGCTAGTGATTTGGAGGAGTGGGGTCAGAACCCAGAGTCTTTTCATCATGAGCAGGATTCGGTCCTGTGGACAGAAAAACTAAGGCCCTGTGCTGAAGCTCTATATATTGTTTTGTTTGAAAATCATAGCCAAGTAGGTGTACTTAGTTCTTGGTGTTAGAATCTTCCTTAATTTTCCGGTAACATGTTGAATTTAAAAAGGTGCACTTGTTTCTATCATTGTAATTTTCAGCTGTTAGGCCCTATTGTGGTTTCCATTCTTCAAGAGGCAATGAATGCTTGTCCTCCTTCAATAAGTGAAATTACTCCAGCATTACTTCTCAAGGATGCCGCATATGGTGCTGCTGCATATGTTTATTATGAGCTTTCAAATTATATGAGCTTCAAAGACTGGTATGCTCATTCCCTGCACTTCTAGGTGCCGTATTTATCAATTGGTCTATCTTACATAGCTGTTTCAACTATGCATTCTGTTGAACTTTAGATATTTTAAGTGACAACAGCAAGAAAAACAATTCGTGTGTATTGTACTCTCTCTCTAGCGTTTTCCCCCCCTTTTTGGTGGCAGAGGGTGTTTCTTCGTTCTTTTGCCTCTCTCTCAAACCACCCCCCCCCTTTCTTCTCTTTCCACTGTTACTTTTCCCCTTTTTTGCCCCCCTGCTGAGGGGGTTTTTATGGGTGGGGGATGGGGGTTTGGCCTTGCATATGTCCTGTTTTTACATTGTTCAAACAAGTTGAAATGTTTTTGGTTTGGAGAATGGGGGAAAATGATAAAGAGAGGGAAGAGGGGGGGGGTGTCTGGTTTATTCATGTATTATAAAAAATACTTGTGTTCCTTGCATCTGAGTGTTACTCTCGATTTTATTTTCTAATGAGCAAGACTGGATTTTCTATAAATCGAGAATCAGCTAACATTTGGCCTTTCGTCTGTGACATGGACAGTTTAGTGGAGAGTCCTCTGGGGTTTTGGTTTGTCTTGGGCAAACTTTACTTCTTTTCCTTTTTTGGTCTGAATGAAACTTGAATTTCAGTGACCTGAACTTACGGTAGATTTTTGATAAATAACCTTCAAAAAAAAATTCTGCAAAAATTACATCGAAGTATACTTGTAATATCTTTAGTCTGCTACCTTGGACTCCTACATATGAAAGGTCCATGGACTTGCCACTTGAGTTTCTATGAGTAAAATGTGATGTGATGACACATAGAAGTTTTGTGCAAGCCCAACCCGGACCAGATTGAGATGGAGCGTTGCCTAAAACATTGTTTGATTTTGAGCTGGGCTTGTGCTCAAGCTGTAATACTAGTATCATGTTTGGGTTGGGTTGACTTGACATATTGACAAAACTTGATATGCAGTCCTCCCCGTAATTTCTGTAGCCAAACCTCATAATAACTTATTTCTTTGAGAAAGGTTTACTAGTTTGAAAGATGCTTCTGTTCTTTGTCCCTACCTGGTTGATTTCCCTCCTGGTTTNCGTTGCCTAAAACATTGTTTGATTTTGAGCTGGGCTTGTGCTCAAGCTGTAATACTAGTATCATGTTTGGGTTGGGTTGACTTGGCATATTGACAAAACTTGATATGCAGTCCTCCCCGTAATTTCTGTAGCCAAACCTCTTAATAACTTATTTCTTTGAGAAAGGTTTAATAGTTTGAAAGATGCTTCTGTTCTTTGTCCCTACCTGGTTGATTTCCCTCCTGGTTTATATACACTGTTGTATTTGGTGGTCTAGTTACTTGCTACTTATACAGCAGACAATCAATGGGGTCTGCTCATCTTGTTTTGTTATCTTTTTTTGGGTGATTCTACGGCTTTTTCCCCTTGGAACTGTTATGTAGGTTCAACGGTGCATTATCTCTAGAACTCAAAAATGATCATCCAAATATGCGGATCATCCACAGGAAAGTTGGACTAATCCTTGGGCAGTGGGTTTCTGAGGTATGTTACTGAATGAGCTGGATTGTAAGCTCATGATTATTAGTTGGTTATACTGCCTGCTATTATGCATATTTTATTTCCATCTCTCTTCTTGAGTGAGTTTGAGATTGTATGTGCATGTTTTGCTCATGATATGGAATCAATCTTTAGGCCATGCTATATAATTGATTTAACAAGCACATTCTTCTTATTTTCCATTAGCACTNATGATTATTAGTTGGTTATACTGCCTGCTATTATGCATATTTTATTTCCATCTCTCTTCTTAAATGAGTTTGAGATTGTATGTGCATGTTTTGCTCATGATATGGAATCAATCTTTAGGCCATGCTATATAATTGATTTAACAAGCACATTCTTCTTATTTTCCATTAGCACTGTAGAGAAATTACAAACCAACCCCCCCAAAAAAAAAATCATCTGTTTGCCAACGTGGAGACTGGAAATATTTTTTTTTAAGAGCTGGAAATTCCTAATGGAATGTTCTCTGCCATGGATGATCTAAAATCCTTCTGATGGATAGGTTGTTGGTACCAGTTANCCCAAAAAAAAAAAATCATCTGTTTGCCAACGTGGAGACTGGAAATATTTTTTTTTAAGAGCTGGAAATTCCTAATGGAATGTTCTCTGCCATGGATGATCTAAAATCCTTCTGATGGATAGGTTGTTGGTACCAGTTACACTACTAGTACCAGCAAGGTAAACTTTTATGGGGCGTTCAGTGGTACTCTGTTCATGGTTGTGTACATTGTTACAAGAATCTACAACTTTTGTACTTAAACTATGAAGGGTAGAGTGGAGTTAATTGATATTTATATGGTCAATGTTCTATTAACCTTTTTTTTTGGGCCCATATACTTTTGTCACCATATTTCAAATGATATCCAGTCTTCAGTGATTTGGTTTTTGATGTCTGCTTTTCTTTGAAGATAAAAGATGACACCAGACGNCAATCCTTCTGATGGATAGGTTGTTGGTACCAGTTACACTACTAGTACCAGCAAGGTAACCTTTTATGGGGCTTTCAGTGGTACTCTGTTCATGGTTGTGTACATTGTTACAAGAATCTACAACTTTTGTACTTAAACTATGAAGGGTAGAGTGGAGTTAATTGATATTTATATGGTCAATGTTCTATTAACCTTTTTTTTTGGGCCCATATACTTTTGTCACCATATTTCAAATGATATCCAGTCTTCAGTGATTTGGTTTTTGATGTCTGCTTTTCTTTGAAGATAAAAGATGACACCAGACGACCAGTATACTGTGCTTTGATCAAATTGCTTCAGGAAAAAGACCTATGTGTCAGGGTATGATGCATTTTATATTACTCTTCAGTCCTACCCAGCTTCTCAAAGATTTTTTAAATAGTTTCTCGAGAATCACATTATAATTTGAGCCTTCCAATTTAATGTTCTCTTTATCCTGCTGAATTTCTGAAGTAGTTCCTCAATTTTTTCAGCTGGCAGCATCCCGGTCTTTGTATTTTCATATTGAAGATGCAAACTTCTCGGAGCAAGATTTTTCTGACCTTCTTCCAACATGTTGGGATTTGTGTTTTAAATTGGTGGAGGAAGTCCAGGAGTTTGACTCGAAGGTAAATTATTGCTGTTGTTTCTTCCAACTGTGTATCACGTAGTCCAATACTTTTTTTTTTATTGGTTACTGATTTCCTTTTCTTTCCTTTTTTTGGCCCATGTCTGCTTTATTTGCATACAGTGGATTTAGTCTTACCTTCCGCTTCATGTTTATGTATGTTGACAACTTGGGAACTTGGTGTTAATATGATACACATATCAGTATCACAACTAACTGTTATTACTACCAAGACAATCAGATTGTGGTTTTTGTGGAAGTAATAGTTCCCTTAACTAATAGGTGGTATATCTTAATGCAACTTAACTGAATTAAACAATGTCTCATCCCTTGTTCGACCACAGAACATTTTTCTGTGTGTAATTTCAATTGAATTATGTGCTATCATATACCTTTTTGCTCTCAGTCACGGTTGATTTTTGTCTACCTTTTAGTTTCGTTTTCTAAACGAGTCTAAAAAATTGTTCAAGCTCAGCTTATTTAGAACATGAGCCGAGCTTGAGTTGAGCCAAGCCCGAGTAGCTCGGCTCAATTATTAGCCCTAGCAGCAACCCCCTTCTCAATTCTAGGTTTAAATCTGATCCCCAGCACATAAAATCTTCAATCTTGTGAGAATATGATGTAGTTTTGTTTGAAAGAGGCACAGAATCAAATCATTAATACCTTCAGTTATCTGAGAAAGAACATGAAGTATGTATGTGGATGTGACCTCAATTATCCTCTCCTTGTGGATTCACATTCCATCGCCTTGTGGAGCAGCATGGCTGCCATCACCTCTTGGGATCATCCATAAGACCAACATTTTTCAGTTTCTCAGTAATGTTATCGTTGCTTATTCTCTTAAATACCCAGATTGTTGTGGCACATGTTTTTTGGTGGCATCCGGTTGTTTTAAGTCGTGCAGATCCACTGCTAGATCTGGTTCGGTGCTTTCCATCTGGCCAACAAGTATAGGATACCAATGGCAGTCTTTTGTAATTATTTTTGGATATATAATTAAGATTCTTTGATAGTAAAATCAGCGTTTTCCCTGTGTTAGCGACTTCAAAAATACAACATATTTATATAACATATCAAAATCATGTGTTTGATACCAATAAAATCATTATGAATCACTAAAAAACTATATTCCTTTGAATTTGGAGTGAAAATGCATATCCAATTTTTTAAGGGATATGCCAAATCAAAAAAAAAAAAAAAACGTCTTTGACTTCTGTTACCATTATGAAACGTCGTTTTATTTCTATGATTTGACGAATATCTTCGTTATAAATCTAGTATATCTTGCATCCATTTTAGCACCTGCATTTCAACCACCCTTAGTTTTTTATATGTTTTTTCTTAGTAGCCTAACACTATAGCAGAAAACATGTTGGTCTTATTGATGTTGTGTTGTTGTGTCTGCTTCTTGTTTTTAAGAAATTGCCTTGTTGGGATGTTCAGATCTGGTCCGTGTAATGTTCAATGTCTGGAAGACGTCACATCAATGTTGAAATGATTTAATTTGCACAATATTGGAAAACTCAATATGATCTCATAGCCAGCTTATGCTCCGATTCCTATTGTTTGTCTTCATATAAATTTTGATTGTTAATTTTGCATAATTTTCACCTGAGTTCCCTGCTGCTGTTAAATTTATTTTCAGGTTCAAGTTTTAAATACCATCTCTGTCCTAATAGCAAATGCCTCTGAAGTTGTTTCATTTGCAAACAACTTGGTGCAGTTTTTCCAGAAGGTATTGTGTAAAATTTATATTTCTACTGATGTAAATCTCTCTGCTAAGTATGCATGCAGCAAGGGCAGTTTGGAGTACTAGTTTGGCGTCTTGGAAAAATATTGAGCATAATTAGAAAAATTAAATGATAATGGATTGGCATTAAGCTTGTATTTTTTCCCCGTAATAATAGATGTATCACTGTTGCTACGTGGAAGGTATGTTAAAGCTACACAGGGTGCAGATGGTATCCAATGTGATTGTTTGTACTAGAGCATTGGTGACTGAGTTAATAAAACAGAGCAAGGCTATTGAACCAACACATTCAAATGATGATATGAATGGAACACCTGTGATGTGAAATAAGTAAAACCAGGAGTGCTTAGGGAGGAATGGCTCTCTAAAATGGATAGATATTGAATTGAGTAATTGTTTAAAAGAGTAGCTTCTCTTCACCCAGTACATAGGACCCACTATCTGGTTGCCCGTGGTTGACAAGCTCTCCGAGTATTATTGTCCTGCACTGATTTAGATGTACCCTTTCAATAGGCCTGGGAGGAATCCTCTGGTGAAAGCCTTCTACAGATTCAGCTTCTTACTGCACTAAAGAACTTTGTGGTTGCACTTGGTTATCAATCACCCATTTGTTACAACATGCTATTGCCTATCTTACAAATTGGAATCAGTGTAAATAGCCCAGATGAACTTCTGGAAGACAGCATGCTGGTTAGTGTTTGACTTATTTTTCTCATTTTCTGCCCCACCTTCCCACCCAATCCCAGTACAAAAAAAAGAATCCTTCATTACGTTCAGTTTTGTATTACTGATTCTGGCCTCATTATCATGCAGTTATGGGAAGCCACGCTTTCTCATGCACCCTCAATGGTGCCTCAACTACTAGGATATTTCCCGTGTCTTGTGGAAATCTTGGAAAGAAGTTTTGATCACTTGAAGGTCTAGTTTACATTAACTTTTTGCTGCCTCAATGTTCGATTATGTTTTTTGAACTGGAATGTTATATTATGCTGATCTTTCAATTATTTGAAGCTTAGGTTGCTGCCAGTATCACTGAAGGCTACATAATATTGGGTGGAACTGAGTTTCTTAGTATGCATGCTTCTAGTGTAGCTAAACTCCTTGATCTGGTTGTTGGAAATGTCAATGACAGGGGGCTGCTTTCAATTCTTCCACTCGTTGATATTCTAATTCAGGTATTTGATTCGAGACATGCCTATGTCATGATGATTAGTCTACTTAGTCTAGAATTGGTTATTATTTGATGGTGAACTCTTTTGATTCTCTAAAAAAGAATGATACCTTAAGCAACTGATATTGGACACTTAAAATGGCCATGTCGTCTAGTAATTTTTGAGGTCTGTTTGGGCGTAGATCCAGTGCCAGTGGGCCTTTATTGATTTTAATTAACCACTATATACTTGCTTCTGCTGTTTGGTAGTGTTTCCCCATGGAGGTGCCTCAGTTGATCAATGCTACTCTTCAGGTGATTGTGGTTTTTTTTTTCTCTGATGATTTTATATGCAAGCACTCGAGATTGCTGCTATTCTTCCACATTTCTTAGAGTTTATGGCCTTTTCGTTTCTGTGGATATCTATAGAAGTTCATCTTCATATGCTTGACTGGGGGTGATGACCATGATCCTTCTAAGGCAGCTGTAAAAGCATCTTCAGCAGCTATCCTCGCGAGAGTTCTGGTAATGAATACCAACTACCTCGCCCAATTAACAGCAGAACCATCACTCTCAGTACTCTTGCAGAAGACAGGTTTTCCAGTAGAAGAAAATATTCTTCTTTGCCTGGTTGACGTATGGCTTGACAAGGTCAGTTAGTCATGAAAGAATACTGTAAATAAATGGATGGATTGATATTATAAAGCATCTTAATCTGGTTTAATTTCCTGTGTTTGGAGAAGCATCTTAATCTGGTTTAATTTTCTGTTTTTAGATAGTCCTAAATGAAACAAAATCTTGATCCTCCTGTCAATTCTTAAATGTGGGATACCATTGGGCCTTTAGAGCAACTCCAACCCAGCTTAGCAAAATAGCTAGCCAAAATATATTTAAATATTATATTCTCTATTTTAGCTATAGCCACTTTTTCAAATTTACACTAACCACGCTCTCTATTTTAGTTAACTATTTATCACCCATCCGGTTCAAATAACAAAAATCAATTGATCATAACAATTCANCTAACAGCAGAACCATCACTCTCAGTACTCTTGCAGAAGACAGGTTTTCCAGTAGAAGAAAACATTCTTCTTTGCCTGGTTGACGTATGGCTTGACAAGGTCAGTTAGTCATGAAAGAATACTGTAAATAAATGGATGGATTGATATTATAAAGCATCTTAATCTGGTTTAATTTCCTGTGTTTGGAGAAGCATCTTAATCTGGTTTAATTTTCTGTTTTTAGATAGTCCTAAATGAAACAAAATCTTGATCCTCCTGTCAATTCTTAAATGTGGGATACCATTGGGCCTTTAGAGCAACTCCAACCCAGCTTAGCAAAATAGCTAGCCAAAATATATTTAAATATTATATTCTCTATTTTAGCTATAGCCACTTTTTCAAATTTACACTAACCACGCTCTCTATTTTAGTTAACTATTTATCACCCATCCGGTTCAAATAACAAAAATCAATTGATCATAACAATTCAATCATACATTGTATAAATTTAACCATAAATTAATAGCAATGTAATCACCTATTTAACCAAAAAATCAATAGCAATTTAACCATATATTTAACCAAAAATTAATACCTACTTAATCAAAAATCAATATCAATCAATAACAAAAATCAATAGAGATGGGGGTGGGTTTCGGCAGTAGAACATAGGGGAGGGGGAGTTGGGTTTCGGCAGCAATGCAGCAAAACAGAGGGAAGGGGGAGCTGGGTTTCGGCAGCAAAATAGAGGGGAGGGGGGATGGGTTTCGGCAGCAACGGCAGGAAAACAGAGGGAGTTGATCAGCAGCAAGAATGGTAAGCAAGATGGCCTCTCCAGATCTAACAAGCACGAAGGCCTCCTAGGTTTTGGCGAGGAGGATAGCTAGCTGGGTTGGAGCTGATTTTTGGGGTGAAACTCGCAAAAACAGCTAAAAATTGAAGAATAGCTAGTGGGTTGGAGATGCTCTTAGATGATTAANGGTTTAATTTCCTGTGTTTGGAGAAGCATCTTAATCTGGTTTAATTTTCTGTTTTTTAGATAGTCCTAAATGAAACAAAATCTTCATCCTCCTGTCAATTCTTAAATGTGGGATACCATTGGGCCTTTAGAGCAACTCCAACCCAGCTTAACAAAATAGCTAGCCAAAATATATTTAAATATTATATTCTCTATTTTAGCTATAGCCACTTTTTCAAATTTGCACTAACCACGCTCTCTATTTTAGTTAACTATTTATCACCCATCCGGTTCAAATAACAAAAATCAATTGATCATAACAATTCAATCATACATTGTATAAATTTAACCATAAATTAATAGCAATGTAATCACCTATTTAACCAAAAAATCAATAGCAATTTAACCATATATTTAACCAAAAATTAATACCTACTTAATCAAAAATCAATATCAATCAATAACAAAAATCAATAGAGATGGGGGTGGGTTTCGGCAGTAGAACATAGGGGAGGGGGAGTTGGGTTTCGGCAGCAATGCAGCAAAACAGAGGGAAGGGGGAGCTGGGTTTCGGCAGCAAAATAGAGGGGAGGGGGGATGGGTTTCGGCAGCAATGGCTGGAAAACAGAGGGAGTTGATCAGCAGCAAGAATGGTAAGCAAGATGGCCTCTCCAGATCTAACAAGCATGAAGGCCTCCTAGGTTTTGGCGAGGAGGATAGCTAGCTGGGTTGGAGCTGATTTTTGGGGTGAAACTCGCCAAAACAGCTAAAAATTGAAGAATAGCTAGTGGGTTGGAGATGCTCTTAGATGATTAAGAGAGTATAAATAGTTGCAATTTTTGGATGGGGAAACTTTTTACAGTTTGTGAATGCATTTCTGGGGATCAGTCTTGACCCAAATGGTCAAGGAATTGCTGTGAGCTAAGGAGCACAAATACGTAAAGAGACAATTAGTCTGTGAATATGTAAAGAAATGACCATTCTGATAGTTTATCTGTCGTATTTATGGGTAATTTATAATGGGAGCACCTATGATTTCTGATAAATGCTAGTGTGCGTTTTTTTCCTTATTCGTTTTTGGTGTGGGGGTGAAAGAAGGGGGGAGGGGGCAAGGAGGTTTGGCTTTTGAATGTTTTCGGGTCAGCGGGGAGAAGAGAGATAGGGTGTTCAAAGGGAGATGAGNTGGCTGGAAAACAGAGGGAGTTGATCAGCAGCAAGAATGGTAAGCAAGATGGCCTCTCCAGATCTAACAAGCATGAAGGCCTCCTAGGTTTTGGCGAGGAGGATAGCTAGCTGGGTTGGAGCTGATTTTTGGGGTGAAACTCGCCAAAACAGCTAAAAATTGAAGAATAGCTAGTGGGTTGGAGATGCTCTTAGATGATTAAGAGAGTATAAATAGTTGCAATTTTTGGATGGGGAAACTTTTTACAGTTTGTGAATGCATTTCTGGGGATCAGTCTTGACCCAAATGGTCAAGGAATTGCTGTGAGCTAAGAAGGAGCACAAATACGTAAAGAGACAATTAGTCTCTGAATATGTAAAGAAATGACCATTCTGATAGTTTATCTGTCGTATTTATGGGTAATTTATAATGGGAGCACCTATGATTTCTGATAAATGCTAGTGTGCGTTTTTTTCCTTATTCGTTTTTGGTGTGGGGGTGAAAGAAGGGGGGAGGGGGCAAGGAGGTTTGGCTTTTGAATGTTTTCGGGTCAGCGGGGAGAAGAGAGATAGGGTGTTCAAAGGGAGATGAGTCCCAGTTGTTGGGTGAGCTGCAGTGGTGCGAGCAAAGTGGAGGAGGGTTTTGTTTGGGGGTTTTTGTTTCAAGTGGAGCACGGTGGTGGTCGGTTTTTTTTTTTTCTGCCATAAAGATAAAATGAGTACTTTTAAAGAAGTGTGAATGATGACTAGATTCCTTTAGTTAACGTTTAGTTTACTAACAGATTGATACCCCATAAAATACAAACCCTAATCAAAAGGGAGTGCAGTTAAAAACTCTTTCCCCTGGGTGCACAAATGGTTCCCATGTCATCATGGCTGCTAGCAGGGCAGGCATTGGTTGGTTCCTGAATGAGTCTGCCTCCAGCGAATGTGCGCCCTCATAAGCTGTAAGGGCGAGCCTTAGGTGATAGGGGAGTATAACTTCAAAAACCATGAGGGTTTCCCTTGCAACTGTCATAAACCATAAGGGTATTATTGTAATATACCCTATAAGCTTTTTCCAAAGAAATTTAGATTTTTCAATCATGATCTGGTGTGTTCTTATTTCTTGTAACATATTATGCCTAAATATGTTTTTGTTGATGTCAGTACCTTATTTTCTGTTGGCTTCACGATCCAATATGTGTATGTCGAGCCATGTGAAGTCAATTTCCATGTCCAATATGATTCCCATCCGTGCCTCATAGATTGCATGCAAAGATGAGGTTTACATTTCCTATCTTCCTATTTTGACATGTGATTGAATTCCTGTGAGGTCCAAGTGGTACTGTTTCTTTTGGCAGGTTTACCTGCAGCGATCTCCTGAACATACCTCTCTAGTTATCTCACCTTTTTTGTTTTCTTTGTCCTTGATCAACAGGTCGACAATGTAACTTCTATCCAAAGAAAGACATTTGGTTTAGCCCTTTCTATAATTTTGACGTTGAGATTGCCTCAAGTACTCGATAAACTTGATCAGATCCTAAGGTATTTGGTCAAACTTTAAATTGGTTGATCATCAGTGGTAGTTCAAACATCATATGAGTTCTGCACTTTCGTAATGCTTGTAACTTTGATTCATGGTAGTGTATGTACAAGTGTAATATTGGGTGCAAGTGAAGACTTAGCCGAGGAAGAGTCCAGGTTGATGTGAAATTAGACTTCTGACTATGTTATTATTATTAATGGTGGTTGTAAAACAAGGAACTGATTATGCGTCTTTTTCTTTTTGGAATTTTCAATTGCTTTATTGAACAACAGTAGCGATAACATAAGCTCTAGCAAGCCTCATGTTCCAAGCAGAGAGTTCAGAAAGAGACAGGTAAGGCTACTTGGGATTTCTGAAGAGAGTTAATGTCTTGAGAAGTACATTAGGACTGATTTTCTCTTTGCTTGCTAGANACATAAGCTCTAGCAAGCCTCATGTTCCAAGCAGAGAGTTCAGAAAGAGACAGGTAAGGCTACTTGGGATTTCTAAAGAGAGTTAATGTCTTGAGAAGTACATTAGGACTGATTTTCTCTTTGCTTGCTAGATCAAAATCTCAGACCCTATAAACCAGGCTTCACTAGAAAATTCCGTGAGGGACAATCTCCAAGCATGTGCTGCACTTCATGGGGACTCTTTCAATGTAGCTATTTGTAAAATGCATCCAGCAGCATTTGCCCAATTAAAGCAAGCATTGAAGATGCCATAGTCCAGATTTGATATTGCAGTCTTCTGGATGGAACAGTGTTCTCGTGTCTGGTGTCCTCCAGTTTTCCTATGATCCCGTAGAAGGAGAAGGAAGGTTTGAGGTAAGTTCCTCTGACATTCATGAGACAAAATTGTTGTTTTTTGTTTGAAGTTTGTTTTTCATATGATGCATATAGCTTCTCTTGCAAGCGATGCAGATTTATATTTTATAGGACATTATTTCTTTTTTGAAGATGATCGTATTCCATCAAGGCTCATGATATCCAATGCATACCAGTTCAGAATAAATAAAATCCAGCTCTAGAATATATATGGAAATCATGTAGATAAGTAGAATAATTTGGACTAGCATTTTGTCTCCCCTCTCCCTCCCTCTCTCATTTGCAACCGTCTGTGTGGTCAATAATACATATAACAAGGAATTTGTTGTTTGACAGGTGAGATTGCAGCTTCTTGGACTTGTCAGGTTGTGATGTACCCATTTTTTTGATTTCCCTTTTTATTGTATGCTTGAGTTTATTATCCATTCATCAGTGTTGAAATTATTTGAAATGGTTCTCTGGCAAATCCAGAATGTAAATAGTGATCCCTTCATGTCGTGGTTTTTGAGGCATGTAAGGATCCAAATGTCGAGTTCCTCCGGTTTGGCCGATATTCATGAACTTTTTACACCCAATGAGGGCGAAAAGGTTGGTGTATAAGTTCATTTTTAAAAAAAAATTACTTGTAAGATTTTACAGCATTGAATATGTACCATTAATTTCGAGGTTGAGAAATGTGTTTTATTTGGAGTGAGTATCTGATCAACAATGCTACACAACCATCTCAACATACACCATTTGATAGTGTAGGTCTCACGAAGTTTATTAAAATATTCAATGGTTGTGATTGTGTCAAATCAGGTGTTGTGCACAGCATTATTCATGTGATTACCTTCCAACGCAGCTAGAAGATCCTTTGGAACGAAAATCTGACCTCATAAAAGAGATATCAAGCAGTTTAGATAGCTAAAGAAAATAGTCTTTTTCTAGAATTCAGAGCTTTGCAGGAAACCTTGGGGCTCCAACTCTGACATTGACACAACTGAATTGAATCCACCACAATATGGTTGGTGGGTTCATTCAAAATCCAGGCCAGTTGCAATTTATCACCCCTGGCATGTACACCTATATGAATTAACTTAATATTTCCTTTGGCTTTTGCTGTAATACTTAGAAAAGTAATTTGTTTTTTTTTCAATTCCGTCCTTTCTAACTTCCACCAATCACAATTGAATCAAATTAACGCATACAATCAGAAGAATTGATCAAAAACGAGTGTCATCTTAGCGAAATGAAGGCAGATGCACNTATTTCCTTTGGCTTTTGCTGTAATACTTAGAAAAGTAAATTGTTTTTTTTTCAATTCCGTCCTTTCTAACTTCCACCAATCACAATTGAATCAAATTAACGCATAGAATCAGAAGAATTGATCAAAAACGAGTGTCATCTTAGCGAAATGAAGGCAGATGCACTTGGAGGACGAAACTACTAAAAATAAAAATTAGGCAACATTTTTAAAGGGCAAAAAAAAAGAATAAAAAATCCAATGAATGCAACTTTCCTCAACGTTTAGTTAAAAACCAGATTTCAATGTTTACTTTGAGATAAAAGTTCTCAAAGAAGAGTACTTGGGGGTGTTCTTTGCAAATTCCAGATTCATTGATTATCAATTAAAAAAACTTATCTATTAAAACGTTAAAAAAAAATAGTATACAGAAGCAAGAAAATACAGTGGNTAGAGTACTTGGGGGTGTTCTTTGCAAATTCCAGATTCATTGATTATCAATTAAAAATACTTATCTATTAAAACGTTAAAAAAAAATAGTATACAGAAGCAAGAAAATACAGTGGAGGATCCAAAATTGAATTAAAAAAAAGTTAACACAGATAAATTACATTTCTCTCATTCTGTGGATGCTGCGCCATTAGCTGTTGTGTCCATAGCCTCAGCTTCCACCGACTCCTCGGCTTTTTCGCCCTTCTTACCTGTAAAATGCACAAAATTGTATGACACGGTGTACACTATAATCTATTAACATTATTGAACATGTAAATGGCATTTTTTTTTCCCAGAGCTTCTAAATGAGAGGATCAATGTTCATCTCTTTTGTTTCTTGCCCACTCACCTTTCTTCTTCTTACCACCACCCTTCTTCTTTGACTTTGTTCCCAAGGCTAACCAGGCTTTGATCTCAGGGTCATCTACAGATTTAGTCAGTTGCAGCTCCTGCAGAGGATGGGATGTGATGCGATCTGACCCATTAGGCATTAGCAAAACCGTGAATTTGATATGAGCCACATAATCACCTGTTCAACCAACAAAGCAAAATTTGAATGTCAGTACAGAAAATACATAATCACCAATTCCACCAATAAACAGACTCGATGATTGTAGAAAACAATCAGTAATCTCAATCCTGCCAGAAAATACATACCAGGCTTCTCATGAAGAACAGGATACGGCNGTTCCACCAATAAACAGACTCAATGATTGTAGAAAACAATCAGAAATCTCAATCCTGCCAGAAAATACATACCAGGCTTCTCATGAAGAACAGGATACGGCTGCAAAAGGTCATGATTAACACATTCTACTAGTCCCAGCCGAGCCCGCTTCTCTTCCAAAGCCCTGTTGTGTGCCCACACAAAACATAAGGAAACAAGCAGAAGGGCCATAATCATGTACTTACACCTTCACATGCCAAACAGTTAACAAACCTTGCTGCAAATGGCATGATTGGAAATTTCTGACTTATCTCACTGAAAATGAACCTAGATGCTTTCATCTTCAAGTGATAATTCTTGTCAACAGCTCTTTTATAAACAGTAGTTTGCTTCTCATCCAACAGCCTAGGCTGCAAATTTGACATCAAAATCTAAGGACCAAAATGTAAAAGGGTGCACAAAATTAATATTTGGGTTTGCATAAGCCCCATAATTACCTTGCCTTCGCCTGTACTTGTGACAATATCAATTGCGTAAACTTCATTCTCCTCAAATTCCGCATCATCAACCCTTGTATCAGGACTTGAGACACTGAGTACAACCTTGTTGCCATCAATCACAAACTGTTTCAGCTGGTGGCTAAGAACACCTTCAACAATTTTGCAGTCAAAGGCAGCAGCAACCTTTTGAATAGCTTCCGTTACATCTTTGTTCTGTCACAAATAAAGACACTCAGTGAACAAAACCAAGCATAGGATCAAATCACAATGGTCTATTTCGTTCATTAGTATGCTTACCAGTAAATTAATATTCTGGCCACATTATTTACCAATAATACATTTACCACTAGGTAGTGCAAGGCAGTAATGATCTACCAAGTACATAAAGCGGCTATAGAGCCAGTTTCGGGAAAAAAATGATTCTTCTGTGTCCTCACACCCCCAAAAAAGAGTCATTAGGGCTTTCCTCTCATCCTAATAACACCTCATCTTGCCACTGGACTTATGTCCTAAAATCTGAGAAAGTAGATCTGAGAACTAAACCTAGAAACACAATGGGACAAATTTACTAGATAAAACAGAGAAAAAAGAACATGTAAGCTACACAAATGTGAACCAGCAAAAAATAAATTGGTCCCAAACATTCATGAAGTAGCTGATTACAATATAGGCAACAGGGAAAAGAGGAAACCCATTCGGAAATTGGTCACCTCGGCAAAGTTGCCTTGAATCTATATGAGCACAGAAACCATTTACTATATGAGAAAGTAGAGCTGAGAGAGAGAGCACTAAACCTAGAAACACAATGGGACAAATTTACTAGATAGAACAGAGAAAAAAGAATATGTAAGCTACACAAATGTGAACCAGCAAGAAATAAATTGGTTCCAAACATTAATGAAGTAGCTGATTACAATATAGGCAACAGGGAAAAGAGGAAACCCATACGAAAATTGGTCACCTCGGCAAAGTCGCCTCGAATCTATATGAGCACAGAAACCATTTACTATATGAGAGAGTAGAGCTGAGAGAGAGCACTAAACCTAGAAACACAGTAGGACAAATTTACTGGATAGAACAGAGAAAAAAGAACATGTAAGCTACACAAATGTGAACCAGCATGAAATAAATTGGTTCCAACATTAATCAAGTAGCTGATTACAATATAGGCAACAGGGAAAAGAGGAAACCCATAAAGAAATTAGTCACCTCGGCAAAGTTGCCTCGAATCTATATGAGCACAGAAAGCATTTATTCTTTTTCTATTTATGCATTGCATTCCATACAAAAGCATGTACAGAGAGACCCTGCCACATTACAGAATACAGACAACCAGACAGATAGATTTTGGTTGCAAAGAACTCAACAATCTTCTGACAATATATGCCTTGGTAATAGAACAAGCAAAAAGATATTACAAAATACAAACAAAAGCAGCAGAACATGACCAATTCCCTAAATATTTGGGGGAAAAAATACATTTTCTTTCTATAAGAATAACTACAACCACATCACTTGGAATATCCTTCCACAGCATCTGACACATATTTATCACTTAGAGGCATCAAATTGTTGGGCACAAGCCGCACAACCGTCCATGAAAGAAAAACAACAAATGCCAAAAAACATTACGAGATGGATTCATAATAAAATGGGCATTTTCTCTTTACTTAATTAAAAGAACACCACAAAAAGGGTAAGCATTCTTTTTTCAAGATATGACCAGCCACCTATCTGACATGAATAACAGTAACTGAAAATGGCAAGAATAAAAAACTACTTGACTATAACACACAATCACACTGCATAATCTGTGAGTAATTATTTATTAAATTCAACGGGAAAAAAAAAAAGGTTAACCATTTCAAAAGAGGGGAAAAAGATAGATAAAAAGAAGAAACAAACAAAAGAACTATGATGCTCCATCAGTGTAACTATGACTACATAAGGCTTCACTGGAAATAACTCCATAGGCCAATGACTATTTTCATCATGTAGAGACATCATGTTTACAGTTAAGCACACATGTAATCTGCATTTTTTTAATAAAAGGTGTATATGTTTTCCAATTATGGAACTCAAAGATCCAACATAGCAGATGCAAATCAGCAACTTTACACGAGAGGAAAAAAACAAATTAGTGGATTAATACCATTAAGGACAAAAACAAAGGCCAAAAACGAGAAGAGAATATTTCCACCATTGGAAGTGAGTTCCAATCAAATTGAGGCAAGCCAGTGTAGTTTTAAAACCCATACAAGTATATCTTCTTCGTTAGAAAAATTTTAGCTTCAATAGACAAGTGGTACAATCCATCAAGTACAGATCAACCGGAAGCACCCCAAATACAGCCATGTAAAATATAGGCAACAGGGAAAAGAGGAAATCAACAAGCAATTTGATCACCTCGGCAAAGTTGCCTTTTCACATAATTTAAATTCCTACAGACATTACATTTTTCATAGGCCATAAGATACTAATAGGCCTCATAATTCTGATCAGTTCTTTTAATTGATGATTGACTCTATCTCATGCCAATCAACAATTGATAGAGTGTACATCAGATCTGATATATTAATATAACACAAACATGTGACCACCCATGACAACCATTCACTCGACTTGGACATCAAATAAGATTCAATCAAATTAGGTTACAAGAAACTGACATCCCCTATCAGAGTAACTATGACAAATGCTTCATCTGGATGTTAGTCCATAGCTTATACCAATTATTCATCATTTAGGGGGAAAAATTCCAAAAACCATTTATATATATCACATAAACACTATATAAATTTTACTTGGCAACTCAAAAAAAAAAAAAGGCAAGACTTTAATACTAACAAAATCTGCACTCGCACTCAAACAAAAAACGAAACATAAAAGGATCCTTCAGACCATGAGCATCATGAATATCATGATTGGAATAAACAGATCAAAACAACATAAGACAACAACATGCCAAACGTTCAGTGTGTCACCTCAGCAAACTCCTACACATGCACTACATGATGCCATATTAGCACCAAAGTTTCACTGGAACCTTGCTCCTGACATTGTAATAACTTATCTATTTGAAGAAATAATGTCCCTTCCACATGTTTCAGAGAGAAAACATAACACAAAGGAAGAATGACATAATGTCAACCCATTTAAAGAAAAGAAGATACAAAGAAAAAGCAAAACCCATAATGCAAATGTATATTGTCATCACTGCTCCCAGAACATTGACCAAAGCGGCCCAAACATGACTGGCCCCCAAGCTCCTAATCATCTTATATCGATTATGGACACCAACAACATAATTTAAGTCAAAATGCGTAAATATTTACAGAGCAGGTGATTGATATGTGAAAGAGAGACAGTATGATGCAAATCTTTAGCTGAAATATTGCACAACAGGTCAAAAAATGATAAAAGCTAGCCAGGGACTTCAAAGTCATAACAGATTCAATTGTTCCATATCAGAGCAACAAACTGAACATTCAACATAGACTACAAAAGCATTGTAATAGGGAAGACCCAATGTAAAACCTATTATATGGAATATATTACCTTTTTTCCTGGCCTGACAAGCCTCAAAGCAACTTCGGCAGCTGTATTAGCAGCAGCAATAACATCAGCTGCTCTGCCAGTCACCGGCCCTTCCTGAAGCACATGAGTATGTGCAACTACGGCGATGAACCCATCTATATGGCATCCCATATCACTGCATCCAGACAAAGATCCATCATTGTGTCATTTTCACAATCCATTCAATATTAAGCTCGAAACAAGCTATAAAAATATGTATAGGTT
The DNA here is from genome assembly GCA_963454935.2 of Ilex paraguariensis. NCBI lineage: Eukaryota > Viridiplantae > Streptophyta > Magnoliopsida > Aquifoliales > Aquifoliaceae > Ilex > Ilex paraguariensis. The sequence continues at coordinate 290,241 of CAUOFW020005891.1, forward strand.
GAACGAAACTTACATTTTCAACAAGTCTCCTCCTTCCAACAGAGTCTCGTCACTGGCCAGGGGAGAGAAATGGCACACAGTGTTATTTACAGAAATGCAGGTCGGGAATGCAACACCTCTTTCAATCTTCTTCTTAACATTCTTGTACATATTGGCGGTTTGACTAAAAATTGCAGACAGGTACAACCATTTAGTACCAACAAGCAGCATAATAAACACAGCATAAAAATCAACAGGACAGATTCAAAAAGCTTACTCTCTGATAAATGAATCGCCTTTCTCACATAGGTCAACTATCTTAGCTTTTGGTTTGCATTTTGACAATACTAACTGCAAAGCCTCTGCATATTTTAACAAGTTTCAGAACCTTCACAAACTGTCTCACTAAAAAAGAAAAAAGCTATACATCTCAGTTAACAAATATGTGAGTGTGCGTGTGTGTGAGAGTGCACCATGCGTATACATGAATTCACGTAGAACAAAACAAAGCAAATGATATCCACAGCAACCAATCAATCAGTTCAATTCATTTTCTCCGCTTTTCACTCCATGAATCAACATTAATATCTACGTATATAACGAGAAACTGCTACTTCAATTCACTTACTCGTTTTCAATTGGCCCCAATTAACACAGCTTTAAGCTACGTATACCAAGAAACACACACACACATATATAGGGAGAGTAACTGTTAACGATAGCTCTCTATGTATATACACACACATCAATATATCATAGAGAGAAAGAGAGAGAGAGAAAGCAACTGTTAAGGATCTCAGCAGCGCTCTTGTATTTGGTGACAACTTCAGGAGAGGAGAGATCCAACTCCTTCTCTTCCCTTTCATCATCCGACATCGTTCTGAAGCTTTAACAATCCTCAAAACTGAGAATTTCAATAGCAAAGCACCAAAAAAGAAACAAGAAAGCAAGTCATTTTCATCGAATCAGTTCAAGAAAATGATGAATTTGAACAAATCAAAGCAAAACTTACCACCAAAAAACAAAGAAGACAAGTGAAAGGAGTACTCGCGTACTGCTTGTGTCTGTATAAGAAAGAGGGGGTGGCTAACAGGAGCTAGGGTTTGAGTTGAGGTCGGCAGCGTGTGCCTTATATAGAGGATTGGCGTGAGACTCCGTGTTAGGGCTTTGCGACTCAGTGTATCCTATTTATTTACTCCCAATTTTATTATTGTGTAAATTCCATTTTGTACTTTAAAGATACAAAAATTTTAAATTTTATTCATTAAATAATTAATTTTCTCACCTCTCAAAGAAATAAAAATATTTCAATGTAATTCTCCGTCTTATTTTCATTCCGTCCTTTTGTTGTTTTGTGATCCCTAATTTATTTATTTAGTATAAAACAGACAGACAATCATTCAAGAGGCAAAATGAGATTTTCCCTTTTATGTATTTCAAATGTGTGTTTCTTTATTTTTCGAGTGCATAATTTTTTTTCTTTTATGTTTTTTCCTCCTCTTAAATATCTTTTTCCATCTCTTTAACTTTCTTACTTCAAATTATTAATACTCACCTATATACAAACATAATATTATACATCTAAAATATTCGTAATAAATATTAAACAAAACAAATATAAGAATAAAAATTTATTATTTAGCAATGCACATTAAACACCTAAAATATAATTCGTATATATGAAACAATCTATTTAAATTAAAATTAAGATTACCATATTTTCACTTGAGAAATTGACGATGGAAAATTTTCAGATGTTTGAGAACTAAAAATATTATCTAAATATTGAGTATTTTGGGTTAAATTCGAGTTAACCCGTTTAAGTTTCACCCACATCACAAACGCGAGTAGTAATATTTATATAATATTCAATAATAATGTAATAACGTAAGTAAAAAATAAAGAGAAAAAGTAATAAAATTAAAAATATGAATAGACAGCACAAATGCGCGTGAGATTGGATAGCAAGAAAATTCTATGGAAAGAAGAAATAGTTCATGGTTAGAAAGTATAATAGGCGATGAGAAAATGAAATAGACTTGGCTATTAATAGATGAGTATAGATAGGGTCAAGGACAGAGGGACATAGAGGCATATGCCCACCCTAAAAAAAAATTTAAAAATTTCACTTTTGTATATTTATGATATTTTGTTTATGTAATTGAAATTAGGCCTAATCTCATGACCACAAACCAAAAATATTTGACCACTCTAATAATTTTAGACCAACTAAATCTTGTGCAAAAAAATATTCGGGCACACTTTTCACTCAAAAAAATGTGAAAAATATGTTAAAAAGTTACGACTAGTGATTGAGCCTATTTTTTCGATAATTCTCAATTTTATATTATTCATAATTGATTGAAATTACTATAATTTTTCAAAATTGATGCGACTTAGCTTAAAAATTGATTATTATTAACTTAATTACTTATATAGAGAAAGACATTTTCGATAACATTATTAATAACGTTATCAAACAATTCTTTCGAAGTATGAAAAATTGTCAAAATCTATATTACATGGTTGTAATTAGCCTCATTTTTTGAAAAAGGTTATAATTAGTCTCTTTTTATTGAGTATTATCTGCATANATTGTCAAAATCTATATTACATGGTTGTAATTAGCCTCATTTTTTGAAAAAGGTTATAATTAGTCTCTTTTTATTGAGTATTATCTGCATAAAACTATGTATATTGACGTTTGATTCTTTTATATTTAATGAATCTTTAAATATGCAAAATAATTTTTTTTAAAAAAAAACATGTACCACAATACTTCTATTGATTGAAGAAAAAAATAAATTTTGTTGATTACGTGTGTCTACTCTGTAACAAATTTCTGACTCTACTCCTTAATAGAATAGACTTAGTCACTGGGGTAAATATAGATGGGATCCAATTTCAAGTTTAGGAGTTAAATGTGAAGCAAAATGTTATTTGTGGATTGAGAATAATCAACTTTTTTTTTTTAATTATGAAATATATTTATCCGAAATCACTTTAGTAGAAGATCTTATCTCTTGTTTTGGGTAAGGAAGTGGGGCGACAAGATCTTATCCATCTTTAGGTATTGTCTTGTCCTTAGGGTTGGCAATGTTTTGAAATTAATTTTATTTTTCTAAAAAAATACAAATTATTTATATATAGTTTTCCAAGAATTGAAATTAGCCGCGAGACAATGGAACAATTGAATGCAATACAATACTAAATTCTCTCTCTCTATATATATATATATATTTAATTTTTTTTGTAGAGGGGGTGGGGGACGATAAATTCATTATATATAAATAAAGAGTAATGCTACATAGACTTAAAAAGTAGACTTGATAATCTCAACTATTAATTTTACTTTGAATTTCAACATTTATTGGGACCCACTACCTATTCAATGATTGAGATTATCAAGTCTACTTTTTAAGTCCATATAACAAAACTCATAAACAAATCCAGCACTCATCAATAATGGATCCCTCACCCATTCACAACCTTCAACATACACTGCCTTTATCTCACCACCAGGGCCACCTCCACATCACTATCAGAAAGAAAATGGATTTTTTTTTTTTTTAGTGAGTAATAGAAAGAAAAGGTTACCAAAGAGGTGATTGATAAACTTTTTCAGTTCAAAGAACAACCATTTTCAGAGTTTATTTGTCCATCCTTTTCCCACATTTCATGATTACATTGAAGAAGTCTTTTGAAACGACCTTGTTGGAGTAAATAGGCAAGGCTAAGGGGGAACCAGTTCCACATTTAATCGCCATGAACCTCCGTAACCTGTCTGTTGGATGGGGCAGTCCAAAAAATAAGCATAGGTAGGGATGTTTCAATGGCATTGTCTGCAGAATACAATAAGTTCATTATATGGGGAGACCACCAAATGATAATTCAAGTGATAATAAAGATAAGTTGTAAATTCAGATATTTCAAGTTCAAATTTTGACAACTCCTTATGACCAGATCATGAAAAATTTATTCATCATGAATACTTTAATCCCAGCGTGAATTACTTGCATTTGATCGGACTAATAAGAGAATTATTCGAGGTGCGCGTAAACTGATCTGAACACCCCTAACTGTTAAACCAAAACAAAAATTAAAAAGCTACAATTTGCACAAGCGAGGGAAGGCTTGCAATAAGAGAAAAGAAACCAAGCGATAAGAGACTTGTAATCTGGACTCAATCTTGTGTACAATCAGTAAAACCAATTTCACACTAATGAAAAACAGAAGCACCCACAGCAACAACAAAACCCTGAATCGGCCACAAGCATTCCCCAACAAAGATGTCATTTGTGAAATATTAGAGTTCAGTTCTACTCATCTATTTCAACTTAAAATGTTTCACCACCATGGGTTCTATACGACATTAACATAATCTTCTTGATGATAAAAACATGGTTAGTTGAGGGGACGGACCTTAGTTGTTTGGACGAATTGTATCCAAATTTCTAGTATAGATTCGAATCTCCAGTAAAGTGCAAGTTCTGATTTAATTGATGTATAAGTTGAAAGACCGGTTCATGCACCCGGAGTTTGCCATAGATTCTACTTAGCCTGATTGATTAAGTCGCTTCTCTCTCTCCGAAAACAAGCTAGGAATTTCCCCCTCATCCAAAAAAGAAAAAAACATAGTCACTCAACAAGCTGGGACCAAAACAAATGAAAGCAAATGTCTTTGGGTTTTTATTAACATGACTTAGAAACCCAAACAACCCAGAGACTGATAAAAATGCCAAATGAGAAAACAAAATTTGCGTTCCTGATGAGGCAAAGAGCATATCTATTAGAGCCACAAACTACTACAGCTGACAATTATGAAAGTTCAACAAATGTTCTTGAAATAAAATGGTTCCTAGTGCTTCCTATTACAGCTCAACCTATCTGTCCTCATACAAACGCACAACTCTGCTGATGAAAGTTTCTTCGTTAGAGCGCTCTGTCTACGCACCACCCAAATAAGATCTAAGAGGTCCAGGGCAACAGCAAATGTGGGTTTCAGCAGCCATTTTAATGGCAGTATGAAACAAAACAGGAATAAAAAAATTATCTGTAATTCCCACAATAGTTTTAGGGAAGCCAAAAGAAGTGAAGAGGCACTCAAAAAACTCATGTGACTTCATGCTCGAGATAGAAAAAGTAAAAAACAATATGGAGGGCGTCTATGAGGGTGCCCTCTGTATATATCTTCTCTCGTAAAAGCCAGTCACCTGGTCAGCCACTGCCCACATTATGGCCTGGCCAGGTGGGATCCTCATCAGCCGGGGCAGCAGTCCCTTCCACAAAGCAAGTAGCCCTTCCTCTGTATAAATTGTTGAGATAGCATGAAACATACCTCGGTACTTCAACTCACCCCCAGACCGGCTTTGAGCCATCAGCCTTGTTTTTACAACATCAAATGGACCAGTACAACAAGGCCCAGCAGTTCCCGCAAGAAATCCAGATATCATAGACTGCCATGGTTGGAGTACCTTCCCATCACCGTCATGTTTTTTCCACAAGATCCCATCAAAAAAGTTCTTGGCTGTAAACATGGCAGCCTGGTTTATACCATTCCGCATGACAGTTGGGGCAGCCCCTGACCAGAGACCAAGGATGCCTTCTTCATGGATGATCAGTCGAGCACAATGTATAGGACCCTTATACTTTAAAAGCTCAGGGCTCAATCCTCTCTGCTGCTGCAGTCTAATTTTTACCACCTGCATTAATGGAAGTTTGGCCAACCTTTTAAGTAGTTCCAACTAATTCACAGTTTAAAATTTGTAAAGAAGTTGATGTTAGAAACACTGTGTAAAGCAGAGATGGCAGAAAACTGCCAAAACCTGAATATAATCCACAGTGGACAAAATAAAATTTCAACTTAACCTTTCTCAAAATATATGCGCTTTTCAAACAACATAATAAAACTTTGAATGCAGATAGACAACGGATCATACCAAACAAAGAAGCACAGTTAACCCGACAACATATTACCCTTTCAAAACCTCATGATCACCTTATTTTTATCAGTACGAAATTACTATCAAATTTATTGAGTAATGTCTCATCCTTGTGCTGCAACTTTGCAAATTTCTGAGCAACAGTGTCTAGGACTCTAAAAATTCCATGGGAAGGTGTTTGTTACCAAAGGAAACCACAATTATTTTCTACTTTTTTTTTCAAAGCAGTCTGCAGTCAACTTCTGATTATATCCATTCCTAATGGTTTGGGATACATAAGAGTTAGGATCTTGTTGTATACCTTCAAAGACAGTTGATCATTGTCTCTTGGCATATAAGTGTGCATGACCCTTGCAAAAGTAAAGTGCAATTTTTTTTGTGATTTGGCGAATGTGTGTCATAGCACTATCTTGTTTTGATAGGAATCATAGCAGTATCTTTGGAGCAATGAATGATGAAAACTGTGGAATGAACAGTCACAAAGAAAAACAGATCAAGGCATTCTAGATTGGTTTCAGAGACTTTGGAACAGTAATGGTAGAGTGATGCTTCAATATGATAACCAATAATATTAGACTATGGCCGTCACGAGTGTCATCGATTGCCACCATAAAATCAATAAAACCAGTCCTTGATGCATTAGCATCAAGAAGTAACTTGAAGATCGCATCAAGCAAACCATGGACTACATTATTGATGACAAGAAGCAGGATTACTTATCCGAAAAGAAAACAAGGAGCAGAAATTGTTGTTACAAGACATCATAAGCTTTGTAAAGGATAATGCTAATCTTTCATGAAACAGATAAAGCAAAACGTGAATGTGATACAACAGCAAACAACCTGAGCTAGGAGGGGGAGACACCAGTGATGTGTTTTCGAGAGAGGAGAGGACACGGGTAGGAGATGAAGGTCACCTACAGAGGTTAATGGGAGCGGAATAACCGAAGAGAATCGGTGAGGAGTCTAGCTCGTGTAAAGGATAATCCTAATCCTCATGCAACAGATAAAGTAAAATGTGAACGTGATGTAGCAGACAAACAACCCAAGCAAGACTCCTCACTGAAACTATAGGATCCCAAAGTGTTGTAGTCTGTATCCAACACTATAGCCGATATTATATGATCTGGAAACTTCCCATGCATTCAATTTATTTTATATAGGTCGCATCCAGACCAACGAGTAAGTAAGAGACAGTTTTAGAGTCTTGGAGGGGCTGGCCGATAGCAGCAAGAGTATCTGTAGCAATCTTCACCTTCTGATAGTAATCTGCAATTGACATGGTCTCTTTCTTCATGGTAGAGAGTTGCAAGTGGAGCTGTACAATCCGCGAGTTTGCGTGGGACAAGAACATGTCTTCAAGGGTCATTCAAAGTTCTCTCAATATTGGAATACCAACAATATGAGGCATGATGCTCTCAGATAGGGAGGAGACAAGAGTGCTCAAGAGCAATTGATCTTGGAGACACCAGACTTCATAGTCGGGGTAGGGTGTAGGAGCAAATTCGGGAGAAGATGAAGGAAGAAAAGGTAGTGGGATGAGAGCAAGTTGCTCTTCACGATCTCCAAGTTCGGTTTTTTCTCAACTAAGGACCAAATCGCTAACATTTTCACAAAGCCGCTTGTTTCTACACGATTTGCTACGCTAAAGTCCAAGCTCAATGTGGACTCCACGTTGAACTTGTAGGGGTGTGTAAAGGATAATCCTAATCCTCATGAAACAGATAAACCAAAACATGAATGTGATGCAGCAAACAAACAACCTGAGCTAGACTCCTCACTGAAACTATAGGTTCCCAAAGTGTTGTAGTTTGTATCCAACACTATAGCTGATATTATAGGATATGGAAACTTCCCATGTAATCAATTTACTCTATATAATGAGAGCATCAACACACGAATTGGTGTGGGAGGATTTATTCAATTCTGAATCATTACAAGCTTGGACTGTAGACACATAGTTACTAGAATTCACTAAACTCCTGACGACCCACGATCTGAGTACATTTATTCCAAACGGGTGGCATTCGCGATCTAGATTACCAAAATGTACAATCTCAAATTGTACATATAGCACAAATATAAAATGCATATTAATTAACTGCGTATATATGAATTTATAATTATATATTATTTTAGATAATAAAAAATCAAGCACAAATGTAAGATAAATGATAACTGATTTAGTGTTTATGGATATTCTATGATATAAAATATTAGTTATTGCCCGTGTCTAAAGGCACGGAGTAATAAAAAAAATTGTTAACAATAAACATATTTGTATTCATACTCAAAATTAAATCACAAGCATAAAGGATAGAGAAAGAAATTTGAACACCGATTGCAATGGGGGTGAGCGATGGTAATGGTTGTGGGCGGCACTAGTGGTGGTGGGATACAGTGATGATTGTGGTGGATGGCGACGACTGTAGTGGAGGTGGCAACAGTAATAGTAGTGGTGGGTTTTAGGTGACGATGGTGGTAGTGGCAGTAGTGGTGGTGGGCGATGGTAATGGTGGGTGACAGTGGCGGTGGCGGTGATGGGTTGTAGTGGTGGGCGACGACGAGTGCTTCTAGGCGACAATGTAATGGGCGGTGGTGAATGGCGGTGGTAGTGGTGGTGATGGTAGGTGTGATGGGGGTAGGTGACAGTAGTGGTGGACAATGACAAGTGATGATGGTAGGTGTGGTGGGGGTAGGTGATAGTGGCTGACGGCAATGGTGGGCGACGATAGATGATGGTGGGTGACGGTAGGCAACAATGGTGGTGATGGGTGTTGAAGGTGGGCGACGGTGGTAGTTGGATGATAATGGTAATGATAATAAATATAATAATAAGATAACAATGGTGGTGAGTGATGTTGGGTGGTGGGGGTGGGGGTGGGGGAGGAGGTAGGGCAGTGGCAATAATGAGGGTGGTGGTCAAGCAGCGGGGGTGGTGGTGGGGTGGCGACGATGGTGATGGTCGTAGGCTGTGGGAATGGTGATGGCAAAGGTGAAGGTAGGACAATGGCGGTCGTGATAAGGTGTGGCAACGGTGGTAGTGGTGATGATTATGGTGGGGCGATGGTGCTGGGGCAATGAGGATGGTGGTTATGGAAGGGTGGAGGCAACAGTGATGATGGTGTTGGTAGGGTGACAATAGCGGTGGTGTTGTTGGTGGTGGTTGGGTGATGATGGTGGGGGTGGGGGTGGTGGTGATGCGACTCCAAACACTACTTTTAAAAAAATATATATATTTATGAGAAGTTTAAGTTCTAGAAATACTTTTAAAAAGT
>CAUOFW020005891.1:300298-315040 GCA_963454935.2 Ilex paraguariensis
GGGCGACGATAGATGATGGTGGGTGACGGTAGGCAACAATGGTGGTGATGGGTGTTGAAGGTGGGCGACGGTGGTAGTTGGATGATAATGGTAATGATAATAAATATAATAATAAGATAACAATGGTGGTGAGTGATGTTGGGTGGTGGGGGTGGGGGTGGGGGAGGAGGTAGGGCAGTGGCAATAATGAGGGTGGTGGTCAAGCAGCGGGGGTGGTGGTGGGGTGGCGACGATGGTGATGGTCGTAGGCTGTGGGAATGGTGATGGCAAAGGTGAAGGTAGGACAATGGCGGTCGTGATAAGGTGTGGCAACGGTGGTAGTGGTGATGATTATGGTGGGGCGATGGTGCTGGGGCAATGAGGATGGTGGTTATGGAAGGGTGGAGGCAACAGTGATGATGGTGTTGGTAGGGTGACAATAGCGGTGGTGTTGTTGGTGGTGGTTGGGTGATGATGGTGGGGGTGGGGGTGGTGGTGATGCGACTCCAAACACTACTTTTAAAAAAATATATATATTTATGAGAAGTTTAAGTTCTAGAAATACTTTTAAAAAGTGACTCCAAACACACTTTTAAGAACCTATTTTTCCTATTAAATTTAGAGTGTTTATATTAACCGTTGAATGGATTAAGTTTAAAGTAAAATTTACAGAGATCTCAACTGCAACTAACAAAAATTATTTTATTTATCTTTTAAAATTTAAATTATATTATACTTTATTATATAAATATTATATAATTGTGAAAACGATCCAGATAAGAGTTTTAAAATAATTGTAATTTAATTAATTAATTTATTAAGCCGACCCTTATCATACTGCGTGCCTAATAAATTATAGTCCCATGTATCCGTACCATCTCAAATACCAAAACTACTCACGATCCAGCTAACATTCCAAAGGGAAGAGGATGTTCGACAATAGGAAACACATTGTGATTTACTAGCTTTAGGATGTAAAAAACCATCCACTTGTGAAGAGAATAAACGTCTAACAATGTAAACTAGAAATGCAAAAGTGACAAAAAAAAATAAAAATTGGAAATGCAAATCAACCATTAACATCAAATTTCAAAGTTAATTACAATTTATTTCGCTCACCTCAAATGGCGTGACAATAACGAGAGCTTCAAGCACGCCCGCACCGAACCCAGAAAAAACCCTCCCATAAGGACTCAAATTCCCAGTGTTCGAATCCTTAAACGCCGATTGAAGCACAGCATTGGAACCCATCCGAAGCGCATACTTCAAGGTCAAATGCGTCGCGAACGGAGTCAAACCCTTCCAAAGGGCCCTCACGCCTTCCGTACGGCACACCGTCATGCCGCAGTGGATAATTCCCTTGTACGAACCGGACCGGTCGAGCTGGAGCCTGGTCTTGATGACATCAATGGGTTGTAAGCAACACGCCTCCATTGTCCCTCCGAATGAGCCCGCGATTGCTTTCACGTATGGAGGAATGGTTTTTTCGTTTTTTTGCTTTTGTGAAGCCATTTGGTTTTTTTTGTTGGGTTTGACCGGTGGGAATTAGGGTTTTTGGGGGAAGAAGGAGAAACGATGCAGTTTTGATGAGTGGAGCGAATCTCCTTCTTCTCTGCTTCTTTGTTGCAGGGACTGCCGTTTTATGAGGAGAAGAGCATTTTTATAATAGTATTTTGACAGTGAAAGGTTTGGATCGGAAATGGACGTGAATGTGTTAAAATGTGAATTTTCTACCAGAACGTCGTCTGCTGCCGTACGTTCTTCACTTGGTTGTTGGCACTCTTGACCGAAAAAGAAAAGGCTGCTACCAGTTACGTGGTTGGTTGATTAGTGGGGTCCATTGAGCTTGCAATTTTTATTTTTATTTTTTGTTTTTCGAAATTGTATAGGACATTTATTGAAGGATGAAAATTGTTTTAATATTTTATTTCGGTCACTAAAAAAAATATTTTATAAATATATTCAAAAATGTAATAAAATGAGTAACAAATTATTAAATTTATTTTTAAATATTTAAAATATTGATTAAACTATACTGGAGTATTATTATAAAACACCTCAAAATATTTCAAAATATTAGTGAAAATATATAAAAATTTCTTAAAATAATTAAAAACACTTCAAAACAATGAATTTATTTATTTTGGTCTACTTAAAAATATGTTTGGAAACAACATTTTCGTCTTGGTTTATTGGACTTTTGAGTGAGAGACAAAGCATTTTGCCCAATTTTATACATGACTAAAACTGGGCCCTAATTCAAGCCCCACCACAGAGCGTTATGGCCTCATGAGTGACACCGTCCATGTCCAATAGCCCCAATTTTTGGGCCGAGAGGAGGATGGTTCTAATACGAATCGGTTATTCAAATTCAACTTGAGATTAATTTATTTAATAAATTAGCCAAAATTTACATCTTTAAGTTCTTTAGTGGGGTTTATTTAGCTTGTAATTTTGTTTTTTTTGAGCAATAACGGTATGCACACTATCTTTGTGTACCATTTTGTTTTCGTCATATGAAGTGGCATAATCACACCCATTGGGTAGGGCCCACGAATCCAATAATTTATATTGAGACAGAGTACGAAGCTGGAGAATGGTGGCATGCATAATTGTATTCTAAGAGATTCCTAGGGACTTTGTATTGGGCTTTGGGTGAGAATCAGACATTTGGCCCATTTTTGGTATATTGGGGCCTAATTCAATCATATTCACAAAATATAATGGGTCTTTAGTTCAATGGTACCGTGAAAGTTTTGCTTTTTTAAGGTCTAAGATTCAAGTCTCCCTTTCCCCTCTCCCCCCTCCCCCCAAAAAAAAATTTTTTTTAAAAAAAAAGTTGGCTCAAGAGAGACGCTGTTCGAAGCTCCTGTTTTTGTGTGCTCGTTTGTTTTCTGAATCCATTTCAAATCCCATAACCATCCGATCAAAGGTACGAGGTTTTCCCCCGTAGAACTATCATTAAAGCTCATATATCGCACTTGTTTTGTAAGAAAGTTAAATTCTTTCCAATGTATTTCCACCTAATTTTTGTCAATAATCAGTTTTGTCACTGTGAATTGGTGGGATCCACTTATTACCCACTTCATTTTGATGAACCTATCTCAAGAGAATCTAGCTAGTTTGGCCAATATATGCTCCATCCACTGCCCCTAGAGAGATTCTATATTTTCTTTTGCAAATTTCAAGCTGCTCAAGCATTTTCTTCTGCAAATTTCATGCTGCTCCAATGATTCGTATGGGAATGAGGTTCCTGAACACCCCCCACTCTTGAAAATTGCAAGAGATTCTTAAAAAGAGGAAGTTTATGCGAATTTTCTCATCCTGAAAAACCAAATTGGCTGATGTCATGACTACTCGGCAACAGATTCCTACTGTATGTCAGCAAATTCCATTTTTTTTCTTCAGTCAAAACTATTCGGATCAATTTATGTGCATATCAATTAATCCCTTCCCCAATCTGGTTAAAAGCAAGTCCTTCACACCGAGACTAAGGTATTCATGAGAGATAATCTCTCATGGCTCGAATCTAAAGAATTGTCAAGATTCTCATGGCTCGAATCTAAAGAATTGTCAAAATTCGAACTCAAGACATCTGTATTTACTGGTTGTCCCTGTTACAACTTGAACTCAACACATTCCAATTCATTAATGAAAAATCATACAAGTGTAGAGCGTAGCAGATTTTTTACCAGCAGCAATTATCAAATAATTACATGATATATATATATATATATATATATATATATATATATATATTAAAAAGAGAAACATGCATGAGTTTCTTGTCACTCCGAGTTGAGAGGGGTTATGCACAATACAAACAATAGAAAAAATAAGTAATGAGCAATGCTATACAAATTTAAAAAATTGACTTAGGAGCTGTAACTAAGCAGTCCTTGAAATGCTGGAACGCATCTCCTGCTCTGGCCACCAACAGTTGTCCCTTCCTCCAAAGTGTCAACTCCTGCTAGGAAAAAAAGATGCAAATGAGTTGAGAATCGAGGGAGTACAAAGACTCATTAAAACAAAATAAATGCACCACCACAAAAACTGCTTCTCCAAGCGAAATATTATTATACATGTGACTCTTCTCAAAACATGAGTAACGAGAGATTCGTGTGCTAAATAAGGATATTTATTGTGCTTAAAAATGTACTATAAAGGATCTAAAGTTTCTAAAATATATTTCATTTCAGGTAAAATGTACCGGTAAGAAATAATGCTTAACATTCTTATCCAGTGATGGGGAATTTGGTGAATATTTCTAGCTAGCCATTATTAAGTCAATAGTGATATGCTTCTGTACCCCGTTTTTGAAACCTTTCTGGTGACAAGTCCTCTCTGGTTATATAACTTGTAGACCTAGCAGAATAGGGAATGGTAGTGTGTGCAGAATTAAACATACTCAATCCATGTTTCCTTGCTAAATTATCCTCAAGGAACATCTCTGACTATGTCTTATAGGTTGCTATCTATCTAAGTGTTGAACATATTGCAGATAGGTGGAGCGGGGGAAATTAGGCTTGAAAGGTGGGGGAGGACCAACTGATCGAGTTTGGATTAGATTTTAATTGAGTTGAATCTGAATCCGAATTTAACTTTGAAAGTCCGATCTGATAATCCGAGGAATCCTATTTTCGTAGTTCATATCCAAATCTGGTAACCATCTAAAATCCGATTCGTCCCGAATAACTAATTTAACTAAAATTTAACAATTTGCATCTAAATTTTAACTAAATTTCTTTAAATAATCATTTAATTTATTTAATATTTATACAAAAATAAATAAATATTTTTAATCGAATTTAATATAAATGTATCCAAATTTGAATCCGTGAAAAAATAAGATATTAAATCCGGACTCGAATTTGTATAGTCGATAAAAAATATCAACCCATATTCAATTACTCAGATTCGAGTTTAGATCGAATTCAAATCAAAATTTGATTTATTGACAAACTTAGGGTGTCAACTTTGACCTATTGATACGAATTCGACATGAACGATTATTAAATACGTATAATAAATAGTTTAAACTAGTGTTTAATACTCATAACACACTCAATAATTTTTTTTTTGTGAGCCTCAAAATAAACACGATACGAATAACACGACATGTAAACCACACGAATACGGCAACATAGGGTCTCCACATGATCATGAGAGAGAACTTCAATTTTTTGTTTAAAATAAAGAAATAAGGAGAGAAAGGGAAAATAAAACCAAAGTATAGAGGAGGAAAAGCAAGTCTCAAAGTCATACTAGACTTACAAAATCACACCATATCCGGACAATTGCTGACCAGAATAGCACCTGTAAAGTATAAAACCTTATCATAGTGGATCATGGTGAAAAGAATACTGCAACTATCCATGTCAAAGAAAAAAAAAAAAGAAGGGGCAATCAGCCATACGACAAATGAAAAAGGCCACATAGAATTAAAGGCTATGCTTTTTCTTTCCTTCTTATTCAATGGGAGTTAAAATATGATATCGAAAAATTATTTGTCAGTGTCAAATCTATCTTTTTGGTCAAATCATAGTATTAGATATGGAAAAGTCTATTATTTTATTATTTTTATGAATAATGATTTTAAATAACTCGAACTAATATTTACCGTTAACATATATTATTCGGTATCATAGCATTGTCCAAGAAAGGATGTGTCAATTAGTGTAAGTTATAATAATCGTCTATATCCGTGTCCTCTACGAATACGTTTATTTTAATTAAACAACATCAAAAGTTTCGTATCATGCAAATCAGATTGGTGAAGCGGAAAAAACCAAAAGTGTTTAATCTTGTTTCTTTATTTCTCCTCAAGATTTGTATAATAATAGTTAGTTGATCCGATCTTTTTGTTTAGATATGGCTTNCCTCAATCCGTGTTGAACATATTGCAGATAGGTGGAGCGGGGGAAATTAGGCTTGAAAGGTGGGGGAGGACCAACTGATCGAGTTTGGATTAGATTTTAATTGAGTTGAATCTGAATCCGAATTTAACTTTGAAAGTCCGATCTGATAATCCGAGGAATCCTATTTTCGTAGTTCATATCCAAATCTGGTAACCATCTAAAATCCGATTCGTCCCGAATAACTAATTTAACTAAAATTTAACAATTTGCATCTAAATTTTAACTAAATTTCTTTAAATAATCATTTAATTTATTTAATATTTATACAAAAATAAATAAATATTTTTAATCGAATTTAATATAAATGTATCCAAATTTGAATCCGTGAAAAATAAGATATTAAATCCGGACTCGAATTTGTATAGTCGATAAAAAATATCAACCCATATTCAACTACTCAGATTCGAGTTTAGATCGAATTCAAATCAAAATTTGATTTATTGACAAACTTATTGACCTATTAATACGAACTCGACATGAACGATTATTAAATACGTATAATAAATAGTTTAAACTAGTGTTTAATACTCANTGTTGCTATAAAATCTGTTGTGGTCGACTGAAAATTTTCAATTGATAGATAATTTTCAAACGGTTGTTTGAGAGGAGTTCAAATGTATTGTGTTAGGACTTCTTTGGATGAATCTAATGGATAAACACACAGTGAAACTAATAAAAGATGATTCATTGTTAATTCAATCGAATGGATTTGGGTCACAAAAAAGAATGAATAAACAGATTTGATTACAGCAGTAACTATTTTCTAAAATTAATTTAAAATTACTCTTAAAAATGTCCAGATCGTGAGNGAAGGGGCAATCAGCCATACGACAAATGAAAAAGGCCGCATAGAATTAAAGGCTATGCTTTTTCTTTCTTTCTTATTCAATGGGAGTTAAAATATGATATCGAAAAATTATTTGTCAGTGTCAAATCTATCTTTTTGGTCAAATCATAGTATTAGATATGGAAAAGTCTATTATTTTATTATTTTTATGAATAATGATTTTAAATAACTCGGACTAATATTTACCGTTAACATATATTATTCGGTATCATAGCATTGTCCAAGAAAGGATGTGTCAATTAGTGTAAGTTATAATAATCGTCTATATCCGTGTCCTCTACGAATACGTTTATTTTAATTAAACAACATCAAAAGTTTCGTATCATGCAAATCAGATTGGTGAAGCGGAAAAAACCAAAAGTGCTTAATCTTGTTTCTTTATTTCTCCTCAAGATTTGTATAATAATAGTTAGTTGATCCGATCTTTTTGTTTAGATATGGCTTTATTATATAGTATCATTTTTTCTTTTTTTAATTGAATTTTAGACACATCTTTTAGACTTTTTTTTTTTAAATTGTTTTCGTGGACCATTCGTTCATTGTCTGCAAAGAAAATCTTCGCTGCAACGAACCACCTGCAATCAACATAAATGAACTAAACTTGGGCTTTATCTAGGTGTTGCTATAAAATCTGTTGTGGTCGACTGAAAATTTTCAATTGATAGATAATTTTCAGACGATTGTTTGAGAGGAGTTCAAATGTATTGTGTTAGGACTTCTTTGGATGAATCTAATGGATAAACACACAGTGAAACTAATAAAAGATGATTCATTGTTAATTCAATCGAATGGATTTGGGTCACAAAAAAGAATTAATAAACAGATTTGATTACAGTAGTAACTATTTTCTAAAATTAATTTAAAATTACTCTTAAAAATGTCCAGATCGTGAGTCATGTGGGGTTTTGAATATATCATTCATCTTCTTCAGTACATGCCTTTTTATAGCCATTGTTCTTGNGTGGAAAAGTCTATTATTTTATTATTTTTATGAATAATGATTTTAAATAACTCGGACTAATATTTACCGTTAACATATATTATTCGGTATCATAGCATTGTCCAAGAAAGGATGTGTCAATTAGTGTAAGTTATAATAACCGTCTATATCCGTGTCCTCTACGAATACGTTTATTTTAATTAAACAACATCAAAAGTTTCGTATCATGCAAATCAGATTGGTGAAGCGGAAAAAACCAAAAGTGCTTAATCTTGTTTCTTTATTTCTCCTCAAGATTTGTATAATAATAGTTAGTTGATCCGATCTTTTTGTTTAGATATGGCTTTATTATATAGTATCATTTTTTCTTTTTTTAATTGAATTTTAGACACATCTTTTAGACTTTTTTTTTTTAAATTGTTTTCGTGGACCATTCGTTCATTGTCTGCAAAGAAAATCTTCGCTGCAACGAACCACCTGCAATCAACATAAATGAACTAAACTTGGGCTTTATCTAGGTGTTGCTATAAAATCTGTTGTGGTCGACTGAAAATTTTCAATTGATAGATAATTTTCAAACGGTTGTTTGAGAGGAGTTCAAATGTATTGTGTTAGGACTTCTTTGGATGAATCTAATGGATAAACACACAGTGAAACTAATAAAAGATGATTCATTGTTAATTCAATCGAATGGATTTGGGTCACAAAAAAGAATTAATAAACAGATTTGATTACAGTAGTAACTATTTTCTAAAATTAATTTAAAATTACTCTTAAAAATGTCCAGATCGTGAGTCATGTGGGGTTTTGAATATATCATTCATCTTCTTCAGTACATGCCTTTTTATAGCCATTGTTCTCGACGGTTTTTCCTCCGTCGACAGTTATTTGACTGGTAACTTCCAATTAGTTATTTTTCTTTTTAAATGTGATTATGACCGATCATCTCTTGTCTTTCTTAAGATTCTGCCACATAACATCTTCTTAATACATTCAANTGACGGTTTTTCCTCCGTCGACAGTTATTTGACTGGTAACTTTCAATTACTTATTTTTCTTTTTAAATGTGATTATGACTGATCATCTCTTGTCTTTCTTAAGATTCTGCCACATAACATCTTCTTAATACATTCAAATCACCGGATATCAATACATTGAATATTCCTGAGATTTTATATTTTAACTCCAAATAGAAGCCAATTACATTTTGCTTCACGGCGTGCTAATTTACACCTTAATCGTTTACTTGACAAACTGGATTCTCCATGGGGCAACTGGATTAGACAAGCTTGTTCTTTTTATGGACATCACATATATACAATACANAAATTGTTTTCGTGAACCATTCGTTCATTGTCTGTAAAGAAAATCTTCGATGCAACGAACCACCTGCAATCAACATAAATGAACTAAACTTGGGCTTTATCTAGGTGTTGCTATAAAATCTGTTGTGGTCGACTGAAAATTTTCAATTGATAGATAATTTTCAGACGATTGTTTGAGAGGAGTTCAAATGTATTGTGTTAGGACTTCTTTGGATGAATCTAATGGATAAACACACAGTGAAACTAATAAAAGATGATTCATTGTTGGATTTGGGTCACAAAAAAGAATGAATAAACAGATTTGATTACAGCAGTAACTATTTTCTAAAATTAATTTAAAATTACTCTTAAAAATGTCCAGATCGTGAGTCATGTGGGGTTTTGAATATATCATTCATCTTCTTCAGTACATGCCTTTTTATAGCCATTGTTCTTGACGGTTTTTCCTCCGTCGACAGTTATTTGACTGGTAACTTTCAATTACTTATTTTTCTTTTTAAATGTGATTATGACTGATCATCTCTTGTCTTTCTTAAGATTCTGCCACATAACATCTTCTTAATACATTCAAATCACCGGATATCAATACATTGAATATTCCTGAGATTTTATATTTTAACTCCAAATAGAAGCCAATTACATTTTGCTTCACGGCGTGCTAATTTACACCTTAATCGTTTACTTGACAAACTGGATTCTCCATGGGGCAACTGGATTAGACAAGCTTGTTCTTTTTATGGACATCACATATATACAATACACCCATCACTCCTTTACGGAGTGCCATGCTGAAGAGAAAATGAACATAATTAAAGAAGCATATCTGGTATACATATATACTTAGTCTCATTCCAAAAGGATTGCTTTAATGGCCTTTATCTTGGTGTTCATCTTCTAATCCACGTATTGAAGATATTCTTTCTTGTAAGCTTGACAAGAATCTCATTATAAAGTTGCGTTGATGTGCCTGATAATCCAACTAGCTAGATTAACACTATACAGAAAGAGACAAAGAAATCCTACCTTCCCCACTATGAAGGCACTAAACAAACGCATATTCTATATATATATATATATTTTTTTTTTGGTGGTTTAGCATCGGAGTGTACAGGTCAGCTTACGTGTACCTTAATTAATCATTTTTTTGGTTTGGTCAAAGGAAGATCATCCACACCGAAATTAAGATATTTATGAAAAATAAAATATCTCATATCCTAACTCTAAAGAGTTACCATAATTCAAACTCCGTATATTTGTATTTGTAGCTCGTTCTATTACCACTTCTCCATCAGTATATGGCTTTTGATGGTCTTGTGGTATGTTGTACTTTNTTGGTTTGGTCAAAGTAAGATCATCTACGCCGAGATTAAGATATTTATGAAAGATAAAATATCTCATATCCTAACTCTAAGGAGTTACCATAATTCAAACTCCGTATATTTGTATTTATAGCTCGTCCTATTACCACTTCTCCATCAGTATATGGCTTTTGATGGTCTTGTGGTATGTTGTACTTTGGTTCTCATTAAACATTCGAATTAAATTTGCGTTTTTTTGTCTAAGGAAGGTCTTTTATCTTCTTGCGATGCGTGGCTAGTTAAAATTCAGGAATTAATCTCTCCTAAATAAGGATAAGGTTGATCATTGGCAGAGCTAGTTTGTGGTCCTCCAGGTGCACGGACCACCCACCATGAATTTTTTTTAAAAAAAAATTATTATCTTTGTATTTTAAATTTTTTTAATATATTTAATGGTATCTACCCTATATACTTTATATGTTCAATCTATCAATTTCTTGTCCTATCAAGCAGTAATACGNTTTTTTTTTTTAAAAAAATATTATCTTTGTATTTTAAATTTTTTTAATATATTTAATGGTATCTACCCTATATACTTTATATGTTCAATCTATCAATTTCTTGTCCTATCAAGCAGTAATACGTATTTGGACACACTTTAAGGACATGTCCAAATAAGTTTTTGACATATCAAAATTATTTTTTTAAATTATGAAAAATTGTAAAGAATAAATTATATGACCAAAGTAATGAAAAAGATATTCTTCATAATATAGATAATGAAATTATCATAAAACGTCATTAAAGTATGAAAACTCATCATAATCAAAATAATTATAATTAACCTTTTTTCAATTTTTTTTTGTATACGCCATCATGCATATCGACGTTGAACTATTTTATATCTAATAAATATTTAAATATTAAATATAATATAATAAATTCAAAAATGTTATGTTACTTTTATAGAGTAGAAGAAAAAAATTTAAGTTTATAATTAAAACGTCTATTCTAAATAAAATCTATGGGTCCGCCACTAAAGTTAATTACCATTTATTTATTCTAGATCTCATGTGCATTGAATAGGACCGACATTCACAGTCACCTCAACCATGATTGAGGCTTGTATATTTTTTTCTCCCTCCTTTAAAACGTTTGTCCTTTCCAAAATAGAATATCAACAATCATGGGTTACAACCTTTTTCAGCGATGGTCAATTGGCCATAGAAAAATGGAAAAGGATTACTAACTATATTATAATGGGGACGTGTTGTTTCAATAATGCAAAGGTGCAGACTTGCAGTAGTTAATAGACGAAGAGCTTCTAATCTGCCAATGCAAATAAAAAATGAATATGAACAAGCAATCTTTGCAGAAATTTGCATAGTGGATGTGAATGTGATCATAGATTTTTCATTCTTGCTGGATCTTTCCACAATGGTTGCTTGGGAGAGTAATTTCAACGACAACTTTCATATTTAATAAGCCCATGAGTCTTATATATATAAATATTCAACTATTCGAAAAATTAAACAAGCAAAAATTTTAACCATACCCTTTTTAGTTTATTATATCTTCAAAGTTATCCCCTCTATTTTCTGAATCTTCATTAACACCTCTTGTCAGATTAAAGATGGTAATTAGAATACAATTTTACTAAATTATCCATAATATATTTTAGAAAAAACTTCATCCGCATCCCATCTAGATAGACATATCTTCAATAAGACCTCCTCTATTTTTTAAATTTTTTTTAAATTCGAACTGAATAAAATTTGATCCAAGCTAATTAAAATTTATTTTTTATATATTAAACTTTAAGTCGATTAAAAATTATATTTTTTTACATATTAAAATTTGAGCTGATTAAAATTATATTCGAGACTCAAATCAAATTTAATCAAATCTCATTAAATTTTAATCGGTCTAATATTTTATATATAAAAAAAATAAAAATTTTGATTAGCTCAAATTTTAATACATAAAAAATAAATTTTAATCAACTTGAATCAAATTTTAATAAATAAAAAAATATAAATTTTAATCGATTAGAAGCAAATTTTAATCAGGGCTAACAGTTCAAGTAGAACTCAATTGACTCGAATTTTAATACGTAAAGAACTTTTAATAGGCTCAAATTTTAATACGTAAAAATAAAATAAAATTTAATCAGTTCGAATCAAATTTTAATCGACTCAAATTTTAATACGTAAAAAAAAAGAATTTTAGTCAACTTAAATTTTGATATGTAGAAAAATGAATTTTAANGACTTTTAATAGGCTCAAATTTTAATACGTAAAAATAAAATAAAATTTAATCAATTCGAATCAAATTTTAATCGACTCAAATTTTAATACATAAAAAAAAAGAATTTTAGTCAACTTAAATTTTGATATGTAGAAAAATGAATTTTAATTCAAGTTTATGTAGAAAAATTGTTTTGAATTTATATAGGGGCAATTTTCGTATTTTAAATAATTTATTTTTATAATAAATAGTGGTTTAATAACAGAGGGTGTCAATGATATTTAATAAACTAGAAGAGGTGTCAGTAAAGTTTTTGACAATAGAGAAGATGTCATTAAAGATATTATAAACTTAAAAAGGTGTGAATAAAATTTTTCCATTAAACAAATGAAAACCATGATACCCAAAAAAAACTACTTACTTCTTGTCCAATATAAGAATAATTATTTCTAGAGATGTTTCTGGTCTCCCTTTTATCTGCAACTTAATTAAAATAACTCTCGTGATAAATGTGATTTTCGGCCACACCCAAACCGAGATATTATAGTATACCCATAAAATTTACATTTACAAAATTTTTAAGGTGATTCGGCAGTTGAGTCTGATATTTGGTAATATAGAAATTTCATCAGGTTCATTCTCATCCTACACTCCCAAAGGGCTATTTGGTAAGGGGGTACGAGGAGGCTTGGTAAGAAAAGTTTAGAGAAAATAATTCAAAAGACCCCTAAACCCTATGTTTGGATTGAAAATTCAATCCTAGGTTCCCAATCCTGGTCAGTTACTGTCCCGAATATTAAACTCATGATCATGAGTTTCGTCAAACCTAAAGAATAGGTAGGAGGGTTTGGAAAAATGGGTTAAGGATATTGATGGTGTAAATTAACGTGGTGCAATTTTGTGATATTGAATAGATGAAATGAGCAGTATGTGACTATTAAGAACTGAGCTGCAAGGCTCAAAAGAACAAGGATTGGTATTTAGGGGGAATTGGGGGATTGACACAATGAAAATATAGTGGTTCATCAATTCGGGAGTTCAGCTAATCCACTCATTAATGGAGGCTCATTGTATGTTATTCGGGTCTCCCCTCTTGGAAGTGTTACATCGTATTTATAAAGTTGTCCTTAGTTTTGCGGGATCTACACCGAGATCCTTGCCATTTATCTGATGAACTCTCCTTGATCTTAGGAGATAATCTTGGCTGGTTAAAGATTTTGTGCCTTGAATTATGGCTCTTTGTCACCTGTAAGCTTTATGTTGTCATCTAGTTATTCTCTTATTATTTTTGTTGTTGTCACGTCTGGGGGGAGCTCTAGCTCTAGTCTTCTGAGCTCTGCGTGTCTTCTTTGACCTCTTAGTTTGTTCTGTTTGTCTGACCTCCGCCCCTGAGCTCATACTTGAAAATTACTCTGAGTATCATCAGATTTAAAAGATAATTGTATCCATTAATATGAATATGAATTAGATTGATCAAGGATAAAATAATTATTTATAAGACAAATAGTTGTTAATAATTATGATATATTCATAAGTTCTATATGTGTATGTGTTGCATACTAAACATGAGTATAGATCAGATTCAATGTTGATTCTCATATTTGTAAAGAGGGATTTGAAAAAGTTAATTCAAATCCTTCCCAAAAATTCATTCAAACAAGCCTTAAGAGCTAGCGATCCTTGTCACTAAAGGGACATGTTTTGACTTAGCTCAAGCCACAATGACTAGTCGTTAAATTTGAGGGAGTAGTAACAACAAAAATAAAATTCTACATTTATAATATAACATAGAAACATTAAGACAATATCAAGAGGAAAATAAAGCCCTTTATGAGACGAAAAAAATGAATGTATCCTAGTATCGAACCCTTTCCAAGTAGTACCTAGCATTGCATTATTGGTTTCTAATGTTCACCGACAGTTTAGTACTTGATGATGCACAAAAATGATTTTGCACACCACCTGTCAAGTCTAAATAATAAATGCAATGAAATCAACGAAAAAATTAGAGAAGACACAATTTATAGTGGTTCGGTCAATTCGACCTACATCCACTCTTCAATGGCTTCAGTCGCCGGGAATTTTATTGATCCAAAGGTATGGAGAATGAAGATACAAGCTTTGAGAGGGGGAATGGAGAATCAAAGAAAATAATAATCTCCGGTAGTCGGTTCGTCTTCTGTAAGT